>JARQZK010002930.1:65000-95000 GCA_030704885.1 Cynegetis impunctata | reverse complement strand
CAGGGGGAATTGTCATTGCTAGTATAAAATTCGATCATAAAGAAATTCATAAGGAAACATGATTTGCTCCAAATAGAAAGTACACTTACTAAATAGACCATTTTATGGTGCAAAAATAGTCAATGAAAATGATAAAGAACGTTCGCAGCTATAGAGGATCATTCGTTAGTGGTCATATTTCAGGTTTAGCAAAAATAACACAAAGCGTACTAATGAGGAAGAAACGAAAACGAAGACCTGGTAACAAGTTACAAGTGAAAATCCTCAAAGGAAATGAAACAATCAGAGGAAGATATGTAAAAGAAATGAGAAGAAATCTAGCTCAAGAACAGAATCAGAACAAAAATGAAGAATGATATACAAACAAGGAAATGAATAACTTTTATCAGGAAATCAAGAAAAATACAAAGAAAGCACAGAAACACACACACACACACACACACACACACATATATATATATATATATATATATATATATATATATAATATATATATATATATATATATATATAAATAAATATATATATATATATATATATATATAGATAAATATATATATATATATAAATATATATATATATATATATATATATATAAATATATATATATATATATATATATATATATATATATATATACAAATATATATACATTGTTACGGAAAAACACGCTCTGAATTATAAATCTAGAAAATTCGAGTGAATTACACATAAACGTAGCCAACTAGTTTCAATTCAAGATTCACGTAATTCGTTCCGATCTAAAATCTGCCGATATTATAGATTTCGCAAATACCAACTTAGAAGCGCAGACTCTGCAACCCTCCCAATAAGTTGCTTCTTGACAAGAAACTATATAAATTAAGATGTGACCATTGACGACCAAGCTAGTTAGTCAAGTATGTTAGGTACGCTGGCTGGTATTTGGGAGGTCTCGGGTTCAAACCCCGGGGCAGACTGGTCTGCCATGAGTTTTTCTCAGAGGTTTCCTCATGGTAATGTAAGTCACTGCTTGCAAACTTATAAGGCGAATGCTGGTCCAGTATTAATCCTCTGAACCCTACCCACACTTCCTATGTTCCATAAATATCCCGTCTCACCTATCCTTAATGCACTTGTACATACAAGTGTATCCTCTGATCTGGCTGAAGGAGTTAATCCCAAACTCAAGCTGCCCGCCTCCCTGACACATACTTCAAGGAGGAATGAAACACGTGTGTTTCCATTAGGACGACATTGTGCTATAAATTTTTGAATTATACTTTTGAAGATAATACAGTTATTTAGAGATTTTTGATTTACCAGTACACTCCGGTAGTTTTAATTTTTAACTTCTAGTAAAGTTATTGTGCAAAGGAGGACATATCACGGTAAGTAATTATTTCATGATTTCAGATGCCACCATTATCCAGTTTCAATACTTCACTACAACCTGAAATTATTTAATAGTTTTTTATGATTTTCTTTCGCATATTTTTTGTTCCATTTTACAGGTGATTTTTATGCTCTAATTTATTACTTGATATGCTTTCGGGTGCTTAATTTTCTGAATATTTCATTCACAACGAATTCTCGACTCAGGGATTTCTGGGATAATTTAATGGATTTTTAACTTCAGCATTTTGTATTTTGGATTAATAGCAGAATGAAATTTTGAGAAGTTTAACGAAAAGTTATTTTGTAGCGAATTTTATATAAATTCAAATTTTGTTTGTGAGTTAACTTCAAATTTCTCTTCAAGAAAATAATCGATATTAGTAATTTTTGTAATTACGTGACCCAGACAGAAATCCTAGAGTTGAGAATTACGTTCGTTCGGATACGTGGCTCACACTTTTGAACCTCTTTCAGTCCTCCTCATTTTGGAGCTTTATTTTGGATTCCTTATTTTAGGTACTTATTTTGGAGACTTATCTTGGATATTTATTTTGGAGCCATATTTCTGGATCCAGGCTTCGAAGGAGACAAAAATACGTAGTTGATTGGAGACACACGTCATCACGAGCTCAAGATTTTAGGGAGATACTGATCACTTCGAAAAGAAATGATTTAGCACCTGTTAGGCGTCTTCTAGAGCATCAATCCGGACCACATTGTTGTATAAGGAATTCTGAACTGATCCACCACCCTAGGGACACCGTATATAAACAGTTAAGGTCACGTAAATTTAATTAATATTTCAATGTAAGCTGATCGTTGAATATATTTATTATTTTATCTAGTTGCTTTATTGTTGAGGGAAAACAGAGAAAATCAATTCAAACCCCTGAGGTAAAAAGCTTCTTTTGTTACACTAGCGCCAAACTTAGTGGGCACGAACTCACGTTTTTCTTCGTTTTCCTCTTAACAATAAAAGTTAATATCCGTCGAGAATTTGTAACTATCAGCTTATTTAAATTTATCTTTTTTTTTTCTTGTTGATATTTATGGGTTTTCTATTGAAGTACGCAAATTTAACAGGTGCGCATTTGAGAGTAAGTTGTTATCTGAGATCTTATCTGTATAAACGAGGTAGTGTTTCCTTATGTTTTCAAGTTATTTGGCTGTTCGGAGATTGGGCTCGCGACAAATTTGAGATATTATCACTGCGTTTATTTTTTTTCTTGATTTCATATTTGAAGCTGAACATGTTGTAAGTTAACAAGAATTTCGTACTTTCCCATTTATATTATTGATTTCATAAATTATTTCTGCGGCAAATCCTTATTGTAGTCTATTTTCACTCTTGAAAGTAAACTTTGAATAGGGATATTCAATAACTGTATTTTTATTTAAATCATCTTTTGTTGCCAGTAAATTTTTTTTGACAATGTTTCACCCAAACTTTTTGAAATCTTATGAATTGAATTATGAGGTCAGTGGCAGGTTAAATGAACCTTATAGAGGAACTGTGGATGAAGGACGAAAGTTGTTACCAGGTTTATCAGCACAAGAGAAAGGTAACCAGAGTTTTGTCGAATTCCACGATATTTACCCTTTGAAAGATTCTTCAAGCGAAATTTCTCAAACTATTAGTGATCTTACATCTTTGATCTCGACTTTGTCTGCAACCAGTAATGATTCCGATTTCAGAAAATCGTTACTAGACTTGCGCATTGTTCCGGTAGGATACACCGATTGCAGCCTGAAGATGATGACCTAATGGCAAAGAAACGAGCTTTATTCGTCAGATTGTGTAATCTAGATTCCGATTTTGCGGATATTAATCGACCTTCAACTGCACCGACCACATCTACGCCTGTTAAGAGTTTTGCTTCAGCTGAGATACCTATTTCAGAGGGCTGCATTAAGAAGGTTCCAGTGCGTAAATGGGGAATTAAGAAATTTTCAAGGAAATAATCTTTAGTACCATTTCTTGAGTTAGTAGAAACATTGGAGGTTTCTAGAGGATGTGACGACGTTGATTTGTTTAATTCAGCTTTTGACTTGTTGGAAGGTGATGCCTGGGATTTCTGGCATAACCACTTTGTTAAGAAAACATATACTACTTGGGCTGAGTTTGTAGTAGGTTTGAAGGGCACGTTTTTAAGAAATAATCATGATAAAGTTTTGTTGGATGAAATCAAGTCAAGGAAGCAACGTCTTGGAGAACCTGTGTGTATCTTCATAACATCTATTGAGTTCTATAGATTGTCGGTGAAACCAGCTGAGAATGATATGGTCGATGTAATTGGGTCAAATTTATTGCCTGAATTCGTTAGGTCGTTGGTTCTACAGGACGTCGCCGATATTTCAACCCTCACAACGCTGTGCAAGAGAGTTGAGGAAGCACTGGGCTTACAGTTGACAGCCCCGAAGACTCCCAAATTTGTATCTGTTGGACAGGTGTCCCGTCAGGAAAGTGACATCAAATTTAAGTGTTGGAACTGTGGTAATGCTGGACACAGATTTTCGGATTGTAGAAGACCTAGGAAGGGAGTGTTTTGTATCGATTTTGGGTTGGCAGACATCATCATACCCCATTGTCAGAAATGTTCAAAAAATGTGAATATTGGTTACGCAAAGGCAGGAGGCGTAAAATCTCCCAGTACTCAAAATCAACCTGTCACTCCAAGCCGACCGAATTCGAAAAAGTAAAACGTTTCGATCGACAGGACTGGAAAGCCTGGCTTCGTACTGTCCGTAAATTTTATGTAGATTCAGGGGTTCAGACCCAAGTGCAAGTATCGAGATCTCAAGATGGGGAGGTGAGTGAGCCTGACTCCGTTTGTCACTTATTACAGCATTTGGAAAACGACAACAGACCGTATCTGGAAGTGAGTATTTGTGAAAATAATGTATCAGCTCTGTTGGATACAGGCAGTGATTTTAGGTAAATTATTAGGGTCACCGTCTTTGTTTTTATTGAAACAACTTAAACTCTCGTTGAAATATGATGTTTCAATACATTTGACTACTGGTGATGGACAAGTACAAAGCACGTTAGGTTACGTATGGCTACCGGTCACTTTGAATGGGGCAACCAAAAAAAATTTCATGAATAAAGTATAAACTTTAAAATAAAAACACTTGGCTTATGTTTCACAATATAAAAAATCTTTAGATACTGTACTTAGCAGTAATAAAAAGTCGACATGTTTCGAGCTATGAACTCATTATCAAGACTTGTTTTTATTTTAAAGTTT
This sequence comes from Cynegetis impunctata, assembly GCA_030704885.1. Classification (NCBI taxonomy): domain Eukaryota; kingdom Metazoa; phylum Arthropoda; class Insecta; order Coleoptera; family Coccinellidae; genus Cynegetis; species Cynegetis impunctata. The sequence continues at coordinate 90,375 of JARQZK010002930.1, read as the reverse complement.
AAACTTTATTCTTTATGATGTTTCACCAAGTGATGTGCGAGAATTCAATCTCAGTTATTAAAAAAAAAAAAAATTTCATTCGTTCCATCGATCTCAAATAGGTTAATATTGGGTATGGACTTTATTAAGGCGTTCAATTTCGTAGTGGACTCTTCTGGCTTTTCCTATGATTATTCCAGTTTATCGACGGCTGCGATTCACACTGTTCAGCCGGCCGAGACGTTGAGTGTAGGTCAGACAGAACTGTTGAGTGAAGTTGTGGAACTTTTTAGGTCTATAGGTCCCGGAGACAAATAGTCATTCTGGGATATTTTCATGCATTTCCAAAGATGCCATTAAGACAAGCTGCTCTGGAATCGGGACTATGCAAGAATTCAATTCACATTATCTTATTGAAACTAAAGTTTCATCAGTTTTTATTCCATATGGTTCAAGGATTAAAGGAAACAGATTTCCTAAGAAGACAGAATTTTTGTATTGATATTATATGAACCGATGAATAAAAATATTATTTAGAGAGCGAAACTTTCAGAAAAGTTGACAGTTCAATGTTAACTGTCTCATAAGAAATGACGGAGGGGTGGCATTACAATTCTATCAGAAAAAATTTAAACAGTAAATTGAATTTTCTCTTTTGCTAATATGTAAAGGTGAATTTTTATTTTTCCTTAGGTGAAAGATTTCTGAATATCTTACAAAATTTGAATAATAACTATTAAGAAAATTTGCCTCTCGCCGAATATAGAAACATTTTTATCAGCACGATGGTGCTCCCCCACATAACGCATATTTAATGAATAATTATTTACAAGACATATTTCATGATCAATGGATTGCCAATAATGGACCTTTCTTATGGCCTTCTCGCTCGCCCGATTTATCAGTTCTGGATTATTTTATTTGGGGAACTATTAAAAATAAAGTTTATGAGAGCCCAGTAACAACCATTGAAGATTGTACGCAGAGAGTAAGAAATGCCTTTAAAATCATATCAATTAGAAGAGCTACCCATGAGGAACTAAACCGAAGGTGCGAAAAATGTGTCGAGGTTCGAGGGCGGAATTTTGAGCATTTATTAAATTAAAATGAAATGATATTTTAAATTGCTCTTATCTCTGCTATTTTAGTTCATGCCATATCTTCAATCGACTAATACTCATGTTACAGTGTTAGTGTTATTTTCCGTTTTTCTGGATATCGAGTGCAAATGGGTTGCAAGTTCTTGTTTTTACTTTATCACAATAAACAAATTAAAAAGTTTTTGTTGGTATAATTTGAAAATATTTCAAGTTGTAACCTTAACCCCCACAATGTCAATATCAGAAAAGAGAGAATTCAATTTTACACAACTTGACGTAAAAAAATACAGGGTGTTCCATTCAACCTTAACAAGTTTTCGCGGTTTGAAGTTGACGAAATGTAACGCGAGAAACGGAACACTTGGTATGGCACTATTGAATTGATTCCAGTTGTAGAACGTAGCTCTTCTTGTATTCTTTTCATGTGAGAAGAAGCAAACGAGTATCTTTTACAGGAAGAAAGTTATACCGGTTCTTGTAAACCGTTGCATCTGTCAAATTTTATATAAAGTGTCAAATATCTCTGAAACGGCTAGGTTTAGGCATAGGGTATTCTTCACTTTTTGACTCCGAATTATATACTCTTTTTGAAAACCCTAAAATATATAGGGTGTTCCCAGAGGCATATTAAACGTTCAAAGCGCCGTAGGCAAGCCTCTCATCGCCCCGCCTTTATTAAATATAAATCGTACTATAGTTTGACCTAAACCGATGTATCGCCCCCTAGGAAAACGTGGTGAGATCGGGGGCTAAGGAAAAAAGAGTATGAGTTCACATGAGATCGATATTGTCGGACAAATCTTTCGATTTCGGTTTACAATATTTTGAAGCTTCAAGGTGGGTACTATTGGCATGTAAACCCGAAAATTATGAAATTCCCTATATAATAATATCTGGCTTTACACACCAGTCGTATAAATTAAATTATTGAATAGGATAAAAATGAATTAAATCATTGTATCTAATATTTCATTTATATAATTAACTAACTTTAATATATTATAGTTACTTAATTCGAACTCGATAGTATAGATAGTGACCTAGGTATCTGCCGTAAGAGCGGAAGGTCCGGGATTTCTTTCCCGGTCGGGCAAATTTGGGAAACGAACGTCGTCGTGAATGGTCTGGTGCTTTTATGAATTTTAAGAATTTATCAATACTTGATAAATAAAAAAAATCAATTTACAAATTATTTAGTTAAACACGGCTACAAGTCTGAATTTTCAACAAGATCTGAATTTTTAAGTATACTCAAAGTAAACATAAAGGTACTCTGGTAACTCAAAGTTAGATATAATTTTCAATTACTTGCTTAAATGACAAAAAAAAAATAAAAATTTCGGCGCATAAACTTTCGTCTTGCGAAATTGTCAACAACATCGTCATAGTTTAAAGGTTGCAATAAGTTTGATTCTAGGTTAAGTATTGCTAACGAATTTAATCTGATATCTGTCATAATGGAGCGAAGATAATTTTTTACTCTCTTTAGACAGGGAAAACTCCGCTCACCACACTGCAATTGCTGACTGCCGTCGATACAAAATTCTTGAAGCTATGTTAAAGTTTGGATAAATTGTTTCAAGTTCTTAATTTCTTAGAACCTTTAAGATTACGTTGATTGTTCGGGGCAGTTTTCCGTCTCGAGCAACCGTTGTTAAGTAACGCAGGTGGATACCAAAACCCTTTTCTAAATCACCCACATACATTGTTACTATCGTACTTGCTCTATTTTGAGCTTCTTCAGTGCTCAAATTGGACAAGTTGTTTAAAATTGAAAATTTAATGTAAAAATTACTGTATGATTCTCGTCTCTTTGGAAGTTCAACCACAAGTCAGTCTACAATTACTAGAAATACTGTCACTCTGAATGTGTCCCAACCAGATACTGAGGAAGTAATATCTTCGGCAGGTTCATCTGCTGTGAGCTTTTTCTTTCGAATCCTCTTTTTATCCTTTTCATATTCTCTAGCTAGTGAGAGTTTCAAGGCTTGCTGCTCATAGTTATTAAAATTTTACCTTTCTGCAGAAATTATGTGAATTAGAATAAGGTTGCTTGTAGGTGTAAGTTTTAGTCAGTCTCATCAGTTAAATTGATCTTTTGCTATAAATTGAAGCAAATCGAGGATGTAAGCAAAAATAATAGTTTTTATTGTCTAAGTAGGTGACTTACTTACTGGCGCAATTAATTTTATGCTATATTGTATACTTTGTCTCTACTTTACAATTTCGCTCACGCGCCCCTTTGTATCCTCGCGCCCCTAGGCACATGCCTAGTTTGCCTTAAGGATAATCCGGCTGTGGCCGGCTTGTTGATTCTTAAAAAACTCGATTTTATTAAAAAGTTGACGTTTCGCCACGACATTCGTGGCTTTATCAAAACTTTTGAAAAACTTGAAATTTCTTTGACATTTATTGATTTGAAAAAATTTGAATAGAAACAGACTACTGTTTCACTAACATTTTTCGGCTGTGGCCGTTCTTTGTTATTTATTACGTGCTATTCAGTCCAATATTAACATTCAAATCTGTTATTTTTAGATGGTAAGGGAAACCACAGAAAACCTTTACCCACGTAATGTTCGAAATAGGTTCAAATTATTTTGATTTTGAAGAGTCAAAGAATAGGTTACCATTTATCTTCTTTTCAAAAATTTCTTATTGCGGCTGTGGCCGTCTTCAGTTAATAATTACGTGCTATTTAGTCCAATAACAACAGACAGGTCTGGTGATATTAGATGGGAAGGGAACCACAGAAACCTTCACCCACGTAATGTACAAAATAGGTTTAGAATATTTGATTGTTGTCTTTAAAAAGACATTACTTGTTATTTTGGAGATCACATGTTCTAAACTATACTTTCTTTTTAGAAAAATTGAAAATTCTAGATGTTTAGATTTTGTCTAAGAAGATGAGTTGTTATGGTTAGAGTTTGTTGTTTGTTGAATTATTTTTTTTTGATTTATGTTGTTTCTTAGAAAAATTAAAGAATCAAATCTGCGTATATTGAACTCAAATGTTTGATATCTGTTCTATCATTTACGACTTTATTGCTATTTTTTTGAATATGTAACATTTCTAAAATTTCTCTGCGTTTTTTTTTCTATTTCTAAAATTTTTGTGCTATTAAAGTTGAAAGTATGATTTTCATTGTTTTTATGTTTTATTAGTGCTGTGGATTGTGTTCTGGTATATTTGTGTGCTTTTAATCTTTCTTCTAAATTTTGAAAAGTTTGCACGTAATAAATAACAAAGAACGGCCACAGCCGAAAAATTTTAGTGAAACAGTAGTCTGTTTCTATTCAAATTTTTTCAAATCAATAAATGTCAAAGAAATTTCAATTTTTTCAAAAGTTTTGATAAAGCCACGAATGTCGTGGCGAAACGTCAACTTTTTAATAAAATCGAGTTTTTAAAGATTCAACAAGCCTGTTATTGCTAATAATTGTCAAGAGATTATATATATATATATATATATATATATATATATATATATATATATATATAATAAATATATATATATATATATATATATATATATATATATATATATATATATATATATATATATATATATATATACATATATGTTCAGAAAGATTTCCGTGGTCGGATGTATTTGAAAAACTTGGTTCTCAGAATGAACCGCGTAAAATATTTGAAAAATATCGACGTTTCGGCTCCTTTTGCGAAGCTATCTTCAGGCGAATTAGAAGGGAAATAATTCAGATACGTGGCCTCAATCTGCCTACTCAACGAATCGAATTAGGAGAAATCGGAAACAATACGATTGCGAACTATTCTCAGACCGACTATTGTCATGTTCGATTGCCATCTTGCAACACTATTACGGATCTGTGGACAAAATTTAAAAAAATGAAAATCTCGATGGAAAAATAGAGGTTGATTATGAAAGGGTAAAAAATTTAGAGTAATATGAATTTTTCAAGTCAAAACAAAATAAAAATAAAAATAAAACAGAAAATTTTGTCTGCAAAATAAAATATAAAATTAAGGAGTGACATTGAGGGAGATGAGAAACCAGATGTTGTCCGATTCTCAGACCTATCCGATATGCACACAAAATTTCATGAGAATTGGTCGAATCATTTCGGAAGAATTTAACAAATAAAAAATTGGGATTGATCGTAGAGGGGTTCAAATATATGGTTGTATGTATTTTTGAATGCTGTAGCATAAAAAAAAATAGAACAGAAAATTTTGTCAGAAAAACAAAAAATTTAAATTACGGGATGAACCACCCTTAACATTTAGTGGATGAAAAATAGATTTCGTCCGATTTTCAGACCTAACCGATATGCACACAAAATTTCATGAGAATCGGTTTATCCATTTCGGAGGAGTTTAACAAATTAAAAATAGGGGTTGATCGTAAAGGTGTGAAAATTTAGGGTTGAATGTATTTTCGAATGCTGTATCATAAAAAAAATAGAACAAAAAATTTCGTCCGAAGAATAAAAATGCAAAATTAAGGGGTAAACCGCCCTTAACATTTAGGGGGATTAAAAATAAATATTAGCCGATTCTCAGACCTACCTGATATGCACACAAAATTTCATGAGATTCGGTCGATTAATTTCGGAGGAGTTTAACTTCTAACATCGTGACACGTGAATTTTATATATTAGATGTTGACGTTTCGCCAGGACAGTCGTGGCTTTTTCAATATATATATATATATATATATATATATATATATATATATATATATATATATATATATATATATATATATATATATATATATATATATATATATATATATATATATATATATATATATATATATATATATATATATATATATATATATATATTGTAAGTAGATAAAGAATGGGTGTGCACAATACACAATGACCTTGAAAGGCGGAGTGGGAGTACCTCGATTTTTAGTGGTCAGTGAAATAATGTGGGGTGGGGGTATTCTATATTGTTGGTGCATGATACATAATGACCTTGGGCTAAAATATATTTGGAGTGGGGGTAATCTGATTTACTCAAGACTGTACTTAACCTTCACTTCTATTGATCGATAAAATAACTGTACAATACATAACAACCTTGGGCTAGAATATATTTGGAGTGGGGATAATCTGCTCAGGACTGTACTTAACCTTCATTTCTATTGATCGGTAAAATAACTGTACAATACATAATAACCTTGAGCTAGAATATATCTGGAGTGGGAGTATTCTGATTTATTTGAATATATCAGAATCATACTCAACTATAATTTCGATTGGACCTTGACTATCAAACACCCTTTCCACTAATACCCAGTATATATTCCACATTACGCGAACGTAATATCATTTCATAAAATTTAGATTTCATACATGTGATTGAATTTCAGACAATTTTTTACTATAAAGTATACTGCCAGGGAACTGAATATTTCGATCAACAGGTTCATCGAACTCCGCCTATGCCTGATGGTTCAACATTCCATGAGGCAGACTGAATTAATGAGTACAGTGCTGGACTCATATTTCGGTTCGAGATTCAGTTAGAGTGAATTAATTTATTTTTTAAATTCTGATGTACTCAGGAGTGTTCTTAACTTTAATTTTTATTGATCGGTAAAATAATGTTACCGTACAATGCATAATTACCTTGAGTTAGAATATATTTGAAGAGGTGGTAATTTGATTTACTTTGAATAAATCAGAATCATACTTTCGATTGTTTAATAGCAACCTTGACTATCAAGCATTGAATTTTATCCCGTTATACCCATACTCAGTATGTATCCCACATTAAGTGAACATAATATCATACCATATTTCGAGCTGAATTTAGTTGTCATATACAAGAATGGATAATTGTTAATATTTTTCACGTATTACATATCAACATTATGTAATTGAATTTCAAATTACTTTTACCACCATATATTCACGGTGTGCCCATTAAGTGAACATAATATCATTCCATATTTCGAGCTGTATTTAGTTTTCAATTACAAGAATGGATAATTGTTAATATTTTTCACGTATTACATATCAACATTATGTAATTGAATTTCAAATTACTTTTACCACCATATATTCACGGTGTGCCACTGTGCGCTGAATTTTCGTTCAACTCAGATTCCGATTCGAGATTTAGTGAGAGTGGTTTAATTTAATTTTTAAATATTGGATCTATTAATAAACGTAAAATCATAGGTATTCAAATTCCATGTAAGCTGAGTGTATCCCAAAAAGTGATAACATATAATGACAATAATAAAATGAAAAGTATCAGAAATCACGGCATTAAGTGAACAAAGGTGGTTCTTTCTCAAATAAGTGAATTTAAAGTGATTATGAAAAATGAGTGATTTCGCTCGAATTATAAAACTTATTAGAATAAAAGAGCATACTCTAGACATATCCAGTTATATAGCAGACCTCATCAGACAGGATCACTGCACCGGAATTCAGGAAGAGAATATTCTAGACTCTGAACACTATCGAGTAATTATCTTTCAAACTCATACATATACAAGTCTCGCAACGAATGAAATAATAAAAAAGAGTATTCATTAATTTTATTTATTTAATACCACATAAGAAAATACATATTAATTTTTTTTCAATCTTGTTCGATGTGGTGGTTGTGATGATATTGGCCGATGTTGCGGGTGTAGGAGGTGCTAAAGAGAGAAAAAAAACATAGTTGATGAATAAATTAATAATCATTTTTTAGCATACTAACACTGACTGATAGATATGTATTCTTCTTCAATTTTGTTCGAATTGGTGGTGGTGGCTTGGGGCTTTAGGAGGAGATGCTGCTTCTATTGCATCAGCAGTTAATAGATTGAAAACAAATAAAAACATGTTAGGGACTATGAGACATAATAAGGAAATGGAACTCAATAGCAAGGGGGAATGTTTAGTACGAAGAAATAAACGCAAGGGAAAGGGTTTATACATAGGTTTATATCATTGGTATCAAAAAATTACCAATAAAGTTACCGAGACATGCAATCACGAATGTAGAACTCGAAAAATTAGTGAACGAATTGAAGATTCCAAATTTCAGAGGAATATTCAATAGAAATGTATGTATACAATCAAGTATTCAAAGTTTTCAAGGTGAGGATTCAATACTTTGGTTAGACAAATAAATGTATTCCTAAACCCCCACCTGATCAATTTTTCAAGGACAAACTACAGTACTTGAATACAGGGCCTAAATCATTAAAATAGTTACAAAGTGATAGTTGAAAGTTGTGAAACATATGTGTTGAAGCAGTAAGTGTATTCGAACCATATATGTTGTGTTCAAAAATAATTTTTCTCAACAAATCGAATACAAAGTATGTAGCTGTTGGACTATCACAGTCTATGAAAGAAGTTACAAGAATCAGCGGTCCATATTTAAGGGAGCATCACATTGATTTTACTGTGGAAGAGTTTCGTGAATTAGTCAACTGTGAAGAGTTTATTCAGAGGAATTTAGAGAAAACTTCATCGACAGAATTCATGAAATTGAATAACTGTAAGTTATTCTTCATTAATATCAATAACAAGCCTGTTCTCGGATTGAAAAATGAGAACTGTCAAGTGTATATTGGTCGAGGCACTTTGTGTGAATTATTTTCACTACAAAATTTAATAAATGACTATACTGTGTTTCTAGAATATCATGGATTCTCAGAGTTCTACCGAATGGTTATCCGATCAGTGTCAAAAATGAGTGGGGATGTCTTAGTGAATATAAATATCGTATTAGATAAGTCATATAAATATTTATTCAATTCACTGATTTTTGAAGAATTGATAAAATTTGATCCGTATACTGTAATGAATGATGTGAATTAGATAAAATGATATGAAGAAAGTTACTTTCAGTGATAAAGATACTATTCACCATATGTACCTATGTTCGGACTTTTGCATATCACGAATCTCGTAAATATTATTGGGAGATGTTCGTTATTGACAGAATGAGATTCAATAATAGAATTAAAAATTTCGAGTACATTTTAGCTCCTATTTTAGATATGAAACATAAAAAAAATATTTTTAGTAGTAGATTTTCTCAACTATAACCTTACTTCGTATAAACTCAAAAACAAGATTGTAAAATATTTATTTATCAATATCTTCACATAATAAAGAATATTTCAGAATCAATTTATTGTAAATCATTCTTATTGATCCAGAAATTATGCCCCTTCTCCATTCCTAAAAACTTCACGAACAGTTGGACTTTTTTTCTCAGAACTTTTTCTACCAAGTAAATACCAGGATGTTTCACTTTCTGCAGTTTAAATTCGTAGAAACCACTCATAATATCTTCATTTGAAGAATCACGTAATAAGTAAGTCCTTGGATATGTTGATTGTATCTTCCAAATTGTGAAAATTTTATTAGACCAATTGGATGTACCTGTACACCCTTTTGCAAATACTTGTCTGGTTTTACTCGCTCGTACATAATCAACAATTTTATATTTAACCTTTTTCACCTTGAGATCTGAATAAGCCGAATTCATAATTTTTTTTTCATTCAATACGAGGTATTGATGCCTACCGTTCACAGATACTTAACTAGCAACTGGGACAATCATATATTGAATATACACAGTAGTATATCTGCAACTTGATGTTATGAAAAAGAATAATTTTGAATGATTCAAAATCATGATAATGTTTTCAGTTATTCTAAGGTGGTAATATAATATCATAAACCATTATTTTGTGAGATAATATTGAATAGAGAGTGAATGGTAACCTACAACACAAATGAAAACCACCAATTCCATTAGATTTCGGATATGCAAATTCTTCATATCTGTCAAAAGTCTTTGACATATATGCAAATTCTTCATATCTGTCAAAAGTTTTTGACATCAATCCTGGGAAGTTTATAAATTTATAAAACTTTACCTAGTAGTCAATCGAAGTGACCTCTCCAAAAACAGGTAAATTGGCTCACACATAACCATCATTATATCAAGTGGGAAGCAGGATTCATTCAGTCATGAAAATTGAGACTAATATTAACTGAGACTGACCGAAGATGTTTTTACGATATAGGTATGTAAAAGGAGGAAAGGAAGCAGAAATAATTAAAAAGTATATGACATATAAAACATTCTGGAGTTACCGGAAAATTCAGCATTTACCATGAGAGAAACAGTTGCTATTCCTCTTTGAAAAATGTGAGGTTTATCCAAAAAAAAAAAAAACGTTTCCACATTTAATTACTAATTACAGTATGGAATGGATTGAAATAGAAAGCATGTATCCGTTATGTTAATTTGTAATATTTCTAATGAATAATATATATTATTTCAAACAAAAACTAGTAATTTGATTTCTTTTTCAATTGTCTGAATAATACTACCAAAACTATATACATATTTCTGCAAGTCTATAATTCGTATAAGGCTCCAATACAAGAATCGAGTGATATTTCCATAAAAGGAGTCCAAATTATTTTTAACATTTCACGACCATAAAACGAGTTCCAATTATATTAACATTGCTTGAGAACCACTTTTACGTATGAATCGAGTATCCAAACATGAACCTGTTAACCTTGAAGAATATCCAGTTTACAGAGATCATTTGCCTCTTCGTACATATTCACAGTATACGACTTGTACTCTGATCGTTCGTTTCGTTCTAAGTTATTATGAGTAGCAAAACATTTTTGAAATGACTGTAAAATATTTCAGTGAATTTCTTTCGAGTGAAAATTCAGAGCATGAGTTAGCATTGGTGAATCGGTGGGTGAACCATTACTAAGTGTTGTGCACAAGCAAGTGACAAGTTCTCGAGTAAATTAAGAATCGCTCTTTTAGACATACAACCTCATTAAACAACCGAAATTTTATCAAATGTGTTAGGTCAAACCTGCAAAAATTAATTTATCCTTTAATACTAGAGAAATTTTGAATAATTTTTCCATTGATGATAATATTAATGATACTTCTTCGAAATCTCTCCATAAAATTCAAAATATTATTCCTTTTCATTAAAAAAAAATGTTGGACACTGTAGTAATTGGGATGTATGTGATATGTCATTACATCATGAATCAATTAAATTAGCTGAATTTTATGAAAAACATTCTCCTAAAAAACTTCTAGGAAAACGAGCTGGTCAAAATCTGAATTAAATTATAAATTGACCAGAGATTCTGGAGACGCTTTCGAGGAAGTAAAAATTTACAAACCTAGAAAGAATGAATCTAAACTGCAGGTTCTCTATCACCTGAAAAAATTACGATGGATTATCTCAGTGATATTGAAATTTCTATATTTTCAAACTTTCGTAAACAATAAGAAAGATTTTAATCATTCGTATCATTTGCTAGATGAGAATCATTCATTTAATAAAGATTTCCATATTTTACAGAGGAAGAATAGAGGATTGAAATTAAACTTTTGTGAATCCCTAGAAATTCACAGGTGTAAGAATTCTGATCTGTTACTGAACGAACAACTTGACTTAAATCATTCTCCACTTTGAGCAAGTTTTCTGGAAGGATTACCTACCCTCCACCCTAATTTAATTTTTTGTTTTAATCGTTTTTCCCTAGATACAGAAAATTTTATCTAAAACTAGGATATCAAGATTTCAGTATTTCATTCTATCCGAAGAAGCCACTGTTTGGTGCCCGTCATAGTGTCAAATATGATAATTATTGTTGAAATCAAACATGTGTTTCCCGAATAATATTGTTATGAGTTTTAACTAACTAACGACCACATCCATTCAAAAACTAAAATTATATATCTATTTCATATGGACTGAGTAATGAAGATCCAGTAAATATTCACGGAAACTTTCACAAAATAAATTATTAAATATATTATATTTAGGATGATGCTCACAAACTCAAAAGTTGCAAAATTAAGATCTCACCCATGAACTATTGCGAATTTAACCGAAATCTCTGTTTTCATCTTAGAAGTGCTGTTTTCATCCTATAGGTACTCGCGGTCATTCTGTGAATTTTTCTACCAAGGGCTTATTATTCGAAAATAAAGAAAGATCTAAATAATTATTTATATATTTTTCATTATATGATATTACAGGATAATCTGGAGGATCATCTGTGAATCCTTCTGATAAATCAGTCACACAAGTAACCAACTGTTCTTGAGTCTTGAAACTATTGATTACTGGCTGAGGATCAACAGATAAAAATTCAATTACTTACTACTTGTTTAAAAAGATAGAAAAATCTAAGTCGGTTAAATACGTATCGATTAATTTTTCATAGGCTGAACACTAAAAGATCGTCTGTAAATTTCTTGGGCTTCACAAGAGTTTATTTTCAATCCTCTATTCTCTCTATATAAAATATGGAAATATTCATGAAATGAATATTTACATCTAGCAAATGATTCGAATAATTAGAATCTTTTTTATTGTTCAAAAATCAGGGCTCATATTCATTAATTCTTTTTCCGAAATTTCTATGCGTTCTACCTAAGTATGTACATTTCGTTACAATCACTACATTATAATTTATAGACACCTGATTTTGACAGTTTTTCCGCTTTTGATTTATTGTCGTTTATGAATTAGCCTAAATAAATTGTTCATACTGTGAGCGATATTGAAATTATAATGTAATTTTATTGATGTTAGTTTTTCATTAGGGCTACCTATATAAGTTAAACTATTGAATTTAATCGTTGGATAGCGGATATTTATTTAGATTTAATTTCTTGTTGTAATCGTTTTCCCTAGGAACTAAAAATTTAATGTAAAATGATTAACCAAGATTTGAGTATTTTATTCTATCCGAAGAAACCACCGTGTGGTGAAACGCCGCATCATAGAGTCAACTATAATAACCGTTAGAATTAAACATGTGTTGTTCTATTAATATATCATTTCAAACTTACTCAATATTTGAAAGCTTTTAACCATGTTTTTAACATAGTTAATCATTTTTAAAATTTTTAATTCGTAATTTCTGGTATACGGTGCCCCTCAAGTTTGGTTTCTAGAAAACCTTCAGTTCTACATACTTGAAGGAATGTTTGTTAGAACTACTCAATAAAAATTCATATTATTTCGAAGAAACTCATGATTTCCAGAATACTATTGGTGTGTTGTAAAGGAACTGCCCTATTGTATATAGCTTATAATAATTTCCTAAAAAATAAAATATATATTTTTTCAATTAGTGTTTATCAAATATCTTTCTTTATAAGATAAAAATAATACCAGATGTGGAAAAACAAAAGTAGGCACATCAGTGAAAATATACTCTCTATTATCTGTGTGAATTGTTTATTTTAGTCTCGATTATTGGTAGGTAACCTTTGTTTTTCTAGCTTTGAGATATTGTATCCGATTCTGTAATTTAGTTGTCTCCCTGAAGAATACCTACATTAAATCTGTCGAAATGTTGGTTATTATTATGTACACAAATTAAGGTCATTTATTGCCAATTATTTTTTAAATATTAATTACGACAAGGTGAGAAAGTTTCAATGGATATATATATATATATATATATATATATATATATATATATATATATATATATATATATATATATATATATATATATATATATATATATATATATATATATATATATATATATATATATACATCGCGGAATTCGTGACATTTTCAAAACTCTGGAAATATTAAAATTACGTAGTATTGATGAATAAAATTGAAAAATCGAAAAACGTACAACTATGGTTCATTTTCTAGGTGTGGTCTTCATTAGTTGATAATTAGGCACGCTATTCAGTAGGCTTTTTTCTTTCAAAAATAAATTGCTAGCAATTTCGAGTATCCTGAAAAATGGTTAGTGTGGAGGTTATTCATGGTTGGTTTGATATTATGAAGATCTGAATGGAACACTCCTAAGTAAATCAGATTACTTCCACCCCAGATATATTCTAGTCCAAGGTCTTTATCTATCATGCACCCTAATTATTTTACTGCCCAATAGAAATCAAAGTTATACCCACCCCCGCTAGTCCATGGTCTTGTGACATTATTTCACCGCACAACCAGATTAACCCCACTCCAGATATATTCTAGCCCAAGGTCTTTATGTATCATGCACCCTAATTATTTTACTGACCAATATAAATCAAGGTTACCCCCAACCCCGCCTAGTCAATGATCTTGTGACATTATTTCACCGCACAATCAGATTACCTCCACTCCAGATATATTCTAGCCCAAGGTCTTTATGTATGATACACCCTAATTATTTTACTGACCAATATAAATCAAGGTTACCCCCCCACCCCGGCTAGTCAATGACCTTGTGTGCAGTGAAATAAAGTCACAAGGTCATTGACTAGCCAGGGTGGGGGGTAACCTTGATTTATATTGGTCAGTAAAATAATTAGGGTGTATGATACATAAAGACCTTGGGCTAGAATATATCTGGGGTGGAAGTAATCTGATTTACTTAGGAGTGTTCCATTCAGATCTTCATAATATCAAACCAACCATGAATAACCTTCACACTAACCATTTTTTCATGATAGGAGAATTATTACTCATACTCGAAATTGCTGGCAATTTATTTTTGAAAAAAGAAAGCCTACTGAATAGCGTGCCTAATTATCAACTAATGAAGACCACACCCAGAAAATGAACCATAGTTGTACGTTTTTCAATTTTTCAATTCAATTCATTAATACTACGTAATTTTAATAATTCCAGAGTTTTGAAAATGTCACGAATTCCGCGATATATATATATATATATATATATATATATATATATATATATATATATATATATATATATATATATATATATATATATATATATATATATATATATATATATATATATATATATATATATATATATATATATATATATATATATATATATATATATATATATATATATATATATATATATATATATATATATATACTCAAGACTCAAGAACAGTTGGTTACTTGTGTGACTTTATCAGAAGGATTCACAGATGATCTTTCAGATTATCCTGTAATATCATATAATGAAAAATATATAAATAATTATTTAGATCTTTCTTTATTTTCGAATAATAAGCCCTTGGTAGAAAAATTCACAGAATGACCGCGACTACCTATAAGATGAAAACAGCACTTCTAAGATGAAAACAGAGATTTCGGTTAAATTCGCAAAAGTTCATGGGTGAGATCTCAATTTTGCAACTTTTGAGTTTGTGAGCATCATCCTAAATATATTATATTTAATAATTTATTTTGTGAAAGTTTCCGTGAATATATACTGGATCTTCTTCACTCAGTCCATATGAAATAGATATATAATTTTAGTTTTTGAATGGATGTGGTCGTTACATAGTTAAAACCCATAACAATATTATTCGGGAAACACATGTTTGATTTTAACAATAATTATTATATTCGACACTATGACAGGCACCAAACAGTGGCTTTTTCGGATAGAATGAAATACTGAAATCTTGATATCTTAGTTTTAGATAAAATTTTTAGTATCTAGGGAAAAACGATTACAACAAAAATTAGGGTGGAGGGTAGGTCATCCTTCCAGAAAACTTGCTCAAAGTGGAGAATTATTTAGGTCAAGTTGTTCGTTCAGTAACAGATCAGAATTCTTACACCTGTGAATTTCTAGGGATTCACAAAAGTTTAATTTCAATCCTCTATTCTTCCTATGTAAAATATGGAAATCTTTATCAAATGAATGATTCTCATCTAGCAAATTATACGAATAATTAAAATCTTTCTTATTGTTTATTAAAGTTTGAAAATATAGAAATATCAATATCACTGAGATAATCCATCGTAATTTTTCCAGGTGATAGAGAACCTGCAGTTTAGATTCATTCTCTCTAGGTTTGTGAATTTTTACTTCCTCGAAAGCGTCTCCAGAATCTCTGGTCAATTTATAATTTAATTCAGATTTTGACCAGCTCGTCTTCCTAGAAGTTTTTTCAGCTTTTTTAGGAGACTGTTTTCCATAAAATTCAGCTAATTTAATTGATTCATGATGTAATGAAATATCACATACATCCCAACTACTACAGTGTCCAACATTTTTTTTGAATGAAAAGGAATAATATTTTGAATTTTATGGAGAGATTTCGAAGAAGTATCATTAATATTATCATCAATGGAAAAATTATTCCAAATTTCTCTAGTATTAAAGGATGAATTAATTTTTGCAGGTTTGACCTAACACATTTGATGAAATTTCGATTGTTTAATGAGGTTTTATGTCTAAAAGAGCGATTCTCAACTTACTCGAGAACTTGTCACTTGCTTGTGCACAACACTTAGTAATGGTTCACCCACCGATTCGCCAATGCTAACTCAAGCTCTGAATTTTCACTCGAAAGAAATTCACTGAAATATTTTACAGTCATTTCAAAAATGTTTTGCTACTTATAATAACTGGGAACGAAACGAACGATCAGAGTACAAGTCGTATACTGTGAATATGTACGAAGAGGCAAATGATCTATGTAGACTGGATATTCTTCAAGGTTAAAAGGTTCATGTTTGGATACTCGATTCATACGTAAAAGTGGTTCTCAAGCAAGGTTAATATAATTGGAACTCGTTTTATGGTCGTGAAATGTTAAAAATAATTCGGACTCCTTTTATGGAAATATCACTCGATTCTTGTATTGGAGCCTTATACGAATTATAGACTTGCAGAAATATGTACATTGTTCTGGTAGTATTATTCAGAAAATTGAAAAAGAAATCAAATTACTAGTTTTTGTTTGAAATAATATATATTATTCATTAGAAATATTACAAATTAACATAACGGATACATGCTTTCTATTTCAATCCATTCCATACTGTAATTAGTAATTAAATGTGGAAAAACTTTTTGTTTTTTTTGGATAAACCTCACATTTTTCAAAGAGGAATAGCAACTGTTTCTCCCATGGTAAATGCTGAATTTTCCGGTAACTCCAGAATTTTTTATATGTCATACACTTTTTAATTATTTCTACTTCCTTTCTTCCTTTTATATACCTATATCGTGAAAACATCTTCGGTCAGTCTTAGTTAATATTAGTCTCAATTTTCATGACTGAATGAATCCTGCTTCCCACTTGATATAATGATGGTTATGTGTGAGCCAATTTACCTGTTTTTGGAGAGGTCACTTCGATTGACTACTAGGTAAAGTTTTATAAATTTATAAACTTCCCAGGTAGATTGATGTCAAAGACTTTGGACAGATATGAAGAATTTGCATATATGTCAAAGACTTTTGACAGATATGAAGAATTTGCATATCCGAAATCTAATGGAATTGGTGGTTTTCATTTGTGTTGTAGGTTACCATTCACTCTCTATTCAATATTATCTCACAAAATAATGGTTTATGATATTATATTACCACCTTAGAATAACTGAAAACATTATCATGATTTTGAATCATTCACAATTATTCTTTTTCATAACATCAAGTTGCAGATATACTACTATGTATATTCAATATATGATTGTCCAAGTTGCTATTTAAGTTTCTGTGAACGGTAGGCATCAATACCTCGTATTGAATGAAAAAAAAATTATGAATTCGGCTTATTCAGATCTCAAGGTGAAAAAGGTTAAATATAAAATTGTGGATTATGTACGAGTGAGTAAAACCAGACAAGTATTTGCAGAAGGGTGTACAGGTACATCCAATTGGTCTAATGAAATTTTCACAATTTGAAAGATACAATCAACATATCCAAGGACTTACTTATTACGTGATTCTTCAAACGAATATATTATGAGTGGTTTCTACGAATTTAAACTGCAGAAAGTGAAACATCCTGGTATTTACTTGGTAGAAAAAGTTCTGAGAAAAAAAGTCCAACTGTTTGTGAAGTTTTTAGGAATGGGGAAGGGGCATAATTTCTGGATCAATAAAAATGATTTACAATAAATTGATTCTGAAATATTCTTTGTTATGTGAAGATATTGAGAAATAAATATTTTGCAATCTTGTTTTGAGTTTATACGAAGTAAGGTTATAGTTGAGAAAATCTACCACTAAAAATATTGTTCTTATGTTTCATATCTAAAATAGGAGCTAAAATGTACTCGAAATTTTTAATTCTATTATTGAATCTCATTCTGTCAATAACAAACATCTCCCAATAATATTTACGAGATTCGTGATATGCAAAAGTCCGAACATAGGTACATATGGTGAATAGTATCTTTATCACTGAAAGTAACTTTCTTCATATCATATTATCTAATTCACATCATTCATTACAGTATACGGATCAAATTATATCAATTCTTTAAAAATCAGTGAATTGAATAAATATTTATATGACTTATCTAATACGATATTTATATTCACTAAGACATCCCCACTCATTTTTGACACTGATCGGATAACCATTCGGTAGAACTCTGAGAATCCATGATATTCTAGAAACACAGTATAGTCATTTATTGAATTTTGTAGTGAAAATAATTCACACAAAGTGCCTCGACCAATATACACTTGACAGTTCTCATTTTTCAATCCGAGAACAGGCTTGTTATTGATATTAATGAAGAATAACATACAGTTATTCAATTTCATGAATTCTGTCGATGAAGTTTTCTCTAAATTCCTCTGAATGAACTCTTCACAGTTGACTAATTCACGAAACTCTTCCACAGTAAAATCAATGTGATGCCCCCTTACAGATGGACCGCTGATTCTTGTTACTTCTTTCATAGACTGTGATAGTCCAACAGATACATACTTTGTTTTCGATTTGTTGAGAAAAAATATTTTTGAACACAACATATATGGTTCGAATACACTTACTGCTTCAACACATATGTTTCACAACTTTCAACTATCACTTCGTAACTATTTTAATGATTTAGGCCCTGTATTCAAGTACTGTAGTTTGTCCTTGAAAAATTGATCAGGTGGGGTTTAGGAATACATTTATTTGTCTAACCAAAGTATTGATTCCTCACCTTGAAAACTTTGAATACTTGATTGTATACATACATTTCTCTTGAATATTCCTCTGAAATTTGGAATCTTCAATTCATTCACTAAATTTCCGAGTTCTACATTCGTGATTGCATGTCTCGGTAACTTTATTGGTAATTTTTTGATACCAATGATATGAACCTATGTATAAACCCTTTCCCTTGCGTTTCTTTCTTCGTACTAAACATTCCCCCTTACTATTGAGTTCCATTTCCTTATTATGTCTCATAGTCCCTAACATGTTTTTATCTGTTTTCAATCTATTAGTCGCTGATGCAATAGAAGCAGCACCTCCTCCTAAAGCCCCAAGCCACCACCACTAATTCGAACAAAATTGAAGAAGAATATATATCTATCAGTCAGTGTTAGTATGCTAAAAAATGATTATTAATTTATTCATAAACAATGTTTTTTTTCTCTCTTTAGCACCTCCTACACCCGCAACATCAGCCACCATCACCACAACGACCACATCGAACAAGATTGAAAAAAAATTAATATGTATTTTCTTATGTGGTATCAAATAAATAAAATTAATGAATACTCTTTTTTATTATTTTATTGGTTGCGAGACTTGTATATGTATGAGTTTGAAAGATAATTACTCGATAGTGTTCAGAGTCTAGAATATCCCTTCCTAAATTCCGGTGCAGTGATCCTGTCTGATGAGGTCTGCTATATAACTGGATATGTCTAGAGTATGCTCTTTTATTCTAATAAGTTTTATAATTCGAGCGAAATCACTCAATTCTCATAATCACTGTAAATCCACTTATTTGAGAAAGAACCACCTTTGTTCACATAATGCCGTGATTTTCTGATACTTTTCATTTTATTATTGTCATTATATGTTATCATTTTTTGGGATACACTCAGCTTACATGGAATTTAAATACTAATGATTTTACGTTTATTAATAGATCCAATATTTAAAAATTAAATTTAACCACTCTCACTAAATCTCGAATCGGAATCTGAGTTGAACGAAAATTCAGCGCACAGTGGCACACCGTGAATATATGGTGGTAAAAGTAATTTGAAATTCAATTATATAATGTTGATATGTAATACGTGAAAAATATTAACAATTATCCATTTTTGTATATGAAAACTAAATTCAGCTCGAAATATGGAATGATATTATGTTCACTTAATGGGCACACCGTGAATATATGGTGGTAAAAGTAATTTGAAATTCAATTACATAATGTTCATATATATTCACTTAATATGGGATACATACTGAGTATGGGTATAACGGGATAAAATTCAATGCTTGATAGTCAAGGTTGCTATTAACCAATCGAAAGTATGATTCTGATTTATTCAAAGTAAATCAGATTACCACCTCTTCAAATATATTCTAACTCAAGGTTATTATGCATTGTACGGTAACATTATTTTACCGATCAATAGAAATTAAAGTTAAGAACACTCCTGAGTACATCAGAATTTAAAAAATAAATTAATTCACTCTAACTAAATCTCGAACCGAAATATGAGTCCAGCACTGTACTCCTTAATTCAGTCTGCCTCATGGAATGTTGAACCATCAGGCATAGGCCGAGTTCGATGAACCTGTTGATCGAAATATTCAGTTCCCTGGCAGTATACTTTATAGTAAAAATTTATCTGAAATTCAATCACATGTATGAAATCTGAATTATATGAAATGATATTACGTTCGCGTAATGTGGAATATATACTGGGTATTAGTGGAAAGGGTGTTTGATAGTCAAGGTCCAATCGAAATTATGGTTGAGTATGATTCTGATATATTCAAATAAATCAGAATACTCCCACTCCAGATATATTCTAGCTCAAGGTTATTATGTATTGTACAGTCATTTTACCGATCAATAGAAATGAAGGTTAAGTACAGTCCTGAGCAGATTACCCCCACTCCAAATATATTCTAGCCCAAGGTTATTATGTATTGTACAGTTATTTTACCGATCAATAAAAGTGAAGGTTAAGTACAGTCCTGAGTAAATCAGATTACCCCCACTCCAAATGTATTCTTGCCCAAGGTCATTATGTATCATGCACCTACAATATAGAATACCCCCACCCCACATTATTTCACTGATCAATAGAAATCGAGGTACCCCCACTCCGCCTTTCAAGGTCATTGTGTATTGTGCACACCCATTCTTTATCTACTATTGTAGGATTAGACTAAAAGATAGGTGAGGTAACTTAAGCTTTACTCTCTTTCACACTTCTGCATAAGAACACAACCATAAAGCATAAAATCTAATACATCATAAGTGACATATCACATAACCCAGCTTCGACCTCTTGACTTGGCGGCAAAGTTACTGACATATGTGACTACAGAATCATATACACTCATAATACATAATTTATACATTTGTCAAACCACAGAGGGCTGGCGGAAAATTCAAATTTGAATTATTCTACTACAATTCGGCCTAACCTGACAGCTGATTGTCTTCAATCAATAAGACAATGAAAATTATACAAAGAACAGTAGTTAAAGCTAAGAAACAGAATACATAACAAGGATTTTAAAAAAATGGAGAATTACAATAAGTATTAATATAAATGGAGAGAAACATCAGAAGCAGGTATCAGAGGTATTTTTAATGAAATCATTTTATTCATTAACATGGAGCCATAATCTCATGTTACCACAACTAGAGACTCATGTATAAGGGATATTGGTTAACTGAAAATTTTCTATATCTTTTAATAAATAGCGGTCATTTCCTAACACTTTATCGATCTCGTATGGTCCTTTAAATTTGGGTATAAGTTTTTTATTTACTCCAGGCGTTGAGTCAAAATTGCGAATCATAACAAAATCTCCAACAGAGTATTTGTAAGGCTTTTTATGTTTAATATCATAATAATTTATATTATATGCTTGGGTTTTAAGATTGGCTTGTTCAGCTTGGTCTCGTAACTCATCAAGTTCAAACTCATCTTCATTCAAACTGTCTAAATATACTCTTAAATTGTCATAACTTTGTGTAACTCCAAATAATAATTTAGCAGGACTAATACCTACTGCACGACAATATGAATTATTTATAGCATATTTTATTATTGGTAAATAATCAGGCCTCTTCTTTTGAAAATTGACTAACTTAGAAAGCATAGGTGTTAGATCCCGATTGAATTTTTCAATCTGACCGTTTGCCTGTGGTGAGGCAGTTGCTACCTTAATGTGTGTGATATTTTGTTGGCGCATAAAATCATCAAATTCCTGAAACTATTTGTTGTTGTTTACTATAATTCTGAAAATAATCTTTTAATTTATTGATCACTTCACAAGTTTTATTTGTCTTAACTTCATAAAACCTAACAAACTTGGTAAATTCATCTGCGATTTCGAATATATATTTGTAATTTCGAGGTGATTTTTCTAATGGTCCGTAATGATCTATGTGGAGTGTGATAAAAGGTTTATTTCCTTCAGGAATGTTATGGAGAATACCTACAGATTTTTCGGATGTGGGAGCATAAGAAATACATTGCAAACAATTCTGTATATAGTTTTTAACCTTTTTGTAATAATTTGGAAACCAATATACTCTATTGTCTTATTAATTCCAATATGACGCATTTCATCATGGCTAGCCCTAATTACTTGATTTTCCATAGCCGAAGGAACATAAAATAATCATTTCTTGGAAGATTTTTTATATAAAATACCGTTGTGGAGTTCAAAATCTTTACACTCTTTAACTTCTAATTCTTTCTTAACTTTTTGTATTTCAGGATCTGGATTCTGAGCAATAACAACATTCTGTTCACACGTATTTTCTTCTAAAATAAATACATTACATCTGCTAAGAGAGTCTACATGTTTCATTCTACTTTTACTCCGATGTTTTATTTTATAGTCGAAATTTTGGAGCATCAATGCCCAGCCATTTATTCGTGGATTGATCTCTTTTTAACTCAAAGCAAGTTTAATTGAATAGCAATCTGTTATTATTGTAAAAGGAATACCTTGCAAATAGATGTTAAATCGATTCAATACATTTATGATAGCTTACATTTCCAACTCATAACTATGATACTTAGACTCTGTGTCTGTGGTTCGCTTACTATACTAAAATACTGGTCTAAATTTTCCATCTTTTTGTTTTTGTAAAAGAATGGCTCCGTATCCTTTGCTGCATGCATCTTAATGCAATTCCGTAGTCAAAGAAGTAGAATAAATGGCTAGAACTTGAGCATAATTGAGGTTACTTTTCAATAATTCAAAAGCATTAATTCTTTCTGAATTTAAATGGAAATCATTGCCCTTCCGAAGCAGATCATACAGCGGTTTGGCAATCGTGGAAAACGATTGAATAAATTCTCGGAAATAACTAACCAATCCCAAAAACCTGTGTACTTCATGTACATTCTTAGGTATTGGATACTGTGCTATTGCTTCAACGTTTTCTGGATTTGGTGAAATTCCCTGTTTATTTATCAAATATCCTAAATAGATAATCACATTATGCAAGAATTTACATTTTTCCAATCTCAATTCCAAACGGTTTTCACTCATTATCTTTAGAACCAATTTCAAAATTTCACAATGTTCATCAAATGTTTGGGTTGCAATTAAAAAGTCATCCAGATACAATAAAATTTTCCCTTGAGCAATTAAATTATGAAACATAGAATTTATATAGCGCTGAAAAACAGAGGAGCCATTGCGTAAACCAAATGGCATTTTAATATATTCAAATTGGCCTAAATGAGTTATAAAAGAGGTGTATTTAATCGAATTTTGTGCCATATATACGTGATGGAAACCGTTTTTCAAACCTAATGTTGTGAAATAATTTTTGTCTTTTGATTGATCTATCTGATCTTCAATTAATGGGAGTGGGAGGTGATCTGCAATTGTGATTTTGTTGAGTTCACGATAATTAATACATAATCTTAACGTTCTGTTCTTCTTTCTGACTAAGACAATTGGACTACAATAAGGCGAGTTACTGTCCCTGAAAATTTCCTGCTCTTTCAACTCATTTATAATTTTGCCTAATTCAGATTTTTCGTGATAAGACAATCTTTTAGGTCTAAAAGAAAATGGTTGTTCATGCTGTAAAATAATATTCATTTCATAAAATATTTTCGGTTTTGGGGGCCTAACAGCTTTTAAGTACTCTTCTTGAATTATCTCATGAACTAAATTTTTATCCTCAAATAAAAGGTTACTATTAATATCAAGTGAAGGTTCATTTGTAGTGGGGATGCTAATCTGCATTATTTCCTTTTCATGTGAATCAACCTCAACATAATTCTGAATGTTTCTTTCCTTAACAAGTATTACATTGCCATTGGAAATTTCAACTTTGAAATTAGATATTTTTAAAAAGTCTCTTCCTAAAATTGCTGGTAAACTCATGGTTTCATCTGAGACAACATACAAGTGCATATTAATAAGTTCATCATTCACATAAAAATGTTCCTTAAATTTTCCTAATATGTTCAATTCAGACTGGTTAATACCAAAGTAATCTTCATTCACATTATTAAACTTTTCAAAAGAAGCAAAAGGTATACATAACATTTTTATAAAGCTAATAGGACTTCTTTTATCGAGTAAGGCAAAACCTCAGTTGTCTCACGAACTCCAACTTCATTCGTGGCTATGACGTAATGTAAGTTTACGTGAAATCCTTCCTGACTTTTCAATGGCTCGTTCACTACCATCGTCGTGGAATCCGGAGTTACTTGTCTTCCAGCTCTGCTGTCTTTACTTATGTGTCCCATTCTTCCACAATTGTAACAGGATCCTCGATGTCGTTTGGGTGATGGGCAATTGTTAGCTAAATGTCCAGATTTGTTACAATTAAAACATTTCGGTGCAATGCCGAATGTACTTCCTTCCTGTTGACTCGTTATCAGCTTACTCCCTTCCGGTGGGCCCTGATGTCTTCGGTAAGAATAATTTGCAGACTGACTTCGATCATTTTCAGTCAAACCATTCATTTCAGATAATAAGTCACCTAAAGATGTAAACTGGCTCATTCTGGCTTGACTTTGGAAAACACTATTGTCAAATCCATCAATAATGTCATTGATCAAATCGAATTCTTCCAACTTGACTTCATTACCCAGCAGATCTTTTTCACGAAAGTAGACAGAAAATTTTTCATGCCACTTCCTGGCTTCGAATTTCCTCATAAGGGTCATTTTATCTTCTCGACAATCAAATATTCTAAGAATTTCATTTTTCAACATGTCATAATCATATGTAGCATATTCTGGCTCTGAAAAGTACCATAATTTTGCATCACCATCCAGTTTTGTAATGACAATCATTAATAAATTGGTTTTGTCTACCTTGTAAGTGGTCCTAAACTT
>JARQZK010002930.1:57500-60000 GCA_030704885.1 Cynegetis impunctata | reverse complement strand
ATTGTCCACTCAGGATGCTGCTGCGTTCTTGACGGCTAAAATATATCAAAGTCTTGAGAGGGGAAAAAAATCGTTAGCAGTTTTCTTGGACCTTGCGAAGGCTTTCGATACAGTTCATCATGGGCAGCTGTTGCAAGTTTTGTGGGATATTGGCTTGAGAGGTATTGCAAGCGATTTAATGACAAGTTATCTGCGAGAACGGGAACAGTATGTACAAATTGATTCCACATGTAGTGGAAAGAATATTATAGAGTATGGTGTCCCACAGGGTACGGTACTAGGTCCTGTTTTGTTCATTATATACATTAATTGTATACTTAATGTTGACTCAGCGGGTGAAATATCGACATTTGCAGATGACACTGTGATCTTCTACGAAGATGAAACATGGGAAGAACTGAAAACGAAGGTAGAAATAGATTTGGACAATCTGATTGACGCATTCAGTGATAAATTTCTAACAATTAATTTTAATAAAACGTGTTTTTTGACCTTCAGCTGTTTCGCAAATAATGTCCCCAAATATGATAAACTGAGAATTTATAGAGATGGTGGTATTATTGAAATCTTAACGAGAGATCAAGTGAAGTACCTCGGTATTATAATAGACAGACATATGAGATGGAATTCTCATATAAATGGTATGATATCTGGCTTGAGAGGACTGCTGCAAAATTTTAGATTTCTTAGACGTGTTCTAGACCCTTCAAGATTGAAAATAGTATATTATGCTTTAGTTGAAAGTAGATTGACATATGGGAATTTGTTGTGGGGCTCAGCTGCAAGGTGTCATATATTAAAATTAGAAAGAATCCAAAAGAGGTTACTAAAATTAATGCTTGGCAAGCCAAGTGATTATCCATCGGATAATTTATATAGGGAAGCAGATGTTTTGGATATAAGGCAGCTTTTTTTTCTGAAGAGTGTAATAACAAAATATGAGGAAAGGTTGAAATTGAGTTATGTGGAACACAACTATGAGACCAGGTGTGTTACGCAGCAAAAGACTAGGACGGCTTTTTTCTCTAGTACTGTGGGGCGCCGATCTTTCGAATATCTGGGAAATAGATTATTTAATTTTCTACCGTACGAGATAAGAAACCTGGAAACTAGGAAACTATTTGTAGTTCGAACAAAGAAATTTCTTAGGGAACGACCTAGATATCTCATCGGCTCCTTGATTGAATGAGAGGAAGCGTTCAGTCTTGGATGATGTGTCGGGATTCAGATTGTGAATAAATGCACAGACGTTACTTCAGATCATTATTTAAATTTATCCCACGCTCTGGCAAAGCCTTTGTGGGAGTAGAGTATTATTTTGTTTATTTACATTTTAGGAATGATAATTATAGTAGGTTGTCATATTATAGGAAAGAAAATGGTATGTATTAATTTATGTTATATGAAATTTTGTCAAACTTATGTTAAATAAACTTATATTATTATTATTATATTATATATATATATATATATATATAGCAATATATATATATGTATATATATATATATATATATATATATATATATATATATATATATATATATATATATATATATATTTATATTTATATATATATATATATATATATATATATATATATATTTATATATATTTATATATATATATATATATATATATATATATTATATATATATATATACTATATATATATATATATATATATATATATATATATATATATATAATATATATATATATATATATATATATATATATATATATATATATATATATATATATATAATATATATATATATATATATATATATATATATATATATATATATATATATATATATATAAATATATATATATATATATATATATATATATATATATATTATATATATATATATATATATATATATATATATATATATATATATAATATATATATATATATATATATATATATATATATATATATATATATATATATATATATATATATATATATATATATATATAAATATATATATATATATATATATATATATATATATATATATATATATATATATATATATATATATATATATATATATATATATATATATATATATATATATATATATATATATATATATATATAATATATATATATATATATATATATATATATATATATATATATATATATATATATATATATATATATATATATATATATAAAATATATATATATATATATATATATATATATATATATATATATATATATATATATATATATATATATATATATATATATATATATATATATATATATATTATATATATTATATATATATATATATATATATATATATATATATATATATATATATATATATATATATATATATATACAGGGTGTCCCACCAGGAACTGCATCGATAGATATATTGAAAACTAAACATAGTAAATATCTGAAAATTTGGCTGTGTACTTATGTCGATGGGGGACATCCGGCTAAAATATTTTCGAGGTAATGGCACT
>JARQZK010002930.1:47500-52500 GCA_030704885.1 Cynegetis impunctata | reverse complement strand
ATAAACCAGGTAAACCTTTAAATCTCCTTGATACGAATGGTCAGCACGATAGGTAGAAATCGTCAGACAAAGCAATCAGTTTATGTTCGGTTTTAGCTCGCAACAATGAAATTAGAGGATCTGAAGTACCGTGTACAATTTTGTTGGGTACTGCGGTAGTAAATATTCTTGGTCAAAATGGTTTAATGCACAAAGCTCGAGTACTGCTAGATTCTGGAAGTCAACGCCATATTTTCACAAAATCGTTAGTTAGAAAACTTAATCTGAACATAGTTAAGAAGAAATCTGTTATAAGCGGTATTAGCAATTCATCGCAGGAAGTTATGGGACAAGTTAAATTAACTATTTGTTCAAATGTCGATCGTTCATGCGTTTATCCAATTGAGGCATTAGTGATAGAGGAAATTATAGATTCATTGCCGAGTGCATCTATCGATAGACATATTGCTTCTGAATTTTGTAACTTACCACTTGCAGATAAGGAATTTTTCTCACCTGGACCAATTGATGGTATTATAGGCGCTCAACTTTTTGGTTATTTATAAGGAAATAAAACCATTAGAAAGCTAGTTTCTAAGCTTTCGGCATTGGAGACCGTTTTTGGGTATGTTATAATGGGAGAGGTACCTATTCATAGTACTCTCAAAACGTTTAGTTGTTTTAGTGTAGTTTTTGAGGATCATCTAGATAATATAGTAGAAAAATTTTGGGAGTTAGAAGAAATTCCCAAGCAAAATTTAATGAATTCGGAAGATATTCAATGTGAAGAAATCTTCAAAAATTCTTATCGCCGAGAAAGTGACGGCCGGTATGTAGTTAGTTTGCCGTTCAAAGAATTTCCATCGAAGTTAGGAAATTCATATCCTATAGCATTGAGGAGATATTTAGCGTTAGAGCGCAAATTCGATCAGAATCCTTCGTTTAAGGCTTTCTATAATAAAATCATTGAAGATTATTGTCAAAAAGGGTTTCTGAGAAAGGTTAATATTGAACATGGGATAAGAGAAGATAGCTATTTTATTCCGCATCGTGGAATACTTAAGGACAGTACCACCACTCCACTTCGTATAGTTATGGATGCTAGTTGTAAATCTGATAGCTCGTATTCCTTGAATGATTTATTGTTTAACGGGTGCAGACTTCAACACGATATATTAAGCTTGTTCATCAATTTTAGATTATTCAAAATTGCGTTAACTGCAGACATAAGACAGATGTACATGCAAATCAAATTATGTGAAGATCATCAGAAGTTTCAACGTATATTATGGCGTGATTCAAATCAAGAAGATGTATCCTGTTTTGAACTCACAACAGTTACTTTTGGTGTTAAAAGCTCGCCCTATTTAGCTTTGAGAGTTATTCAACAATTAACTCGCGATGAAGCTGAAGTATATCCGCTAGCCTCTACTTTTGTTAGTAATAGCATGTACATGGACGATCTATTGTGTATTGTGGAGTCAGTAGATGAAGCCAAGAGAATTTATTTAGAGATAGTGTCTCTCTTTAAGGCAGGAGGTTTTGAAATGGTAAAATGGGCGGTCAATGACAATGAGGTCTTTGATACCATTCCAGAAAATTCACGATCGCAAACAGCTGTTCAGCTTCCTTCAGAATTTCTGAGCGTCCTGGGTATGCAGTGGAGTCCAAGCTCAGATAATTTATCTTATAAGTTTGGTTTGTCAATTAGAAAATGCACGAAACGGAATATCTTATCTACTGTGGCAAGAGTTTTCGATCCTTGTGGTTTAATTGCACCGGTCACACTGAGGATGAAATTATTCATCAAACAGTTATGGTCATATCATTTAGATTGGGATGAAGAACCGCCTTCGAAGTTTGTAGAGGCTTGGAATAAATTTGAGTCGAAATTATATGTGCTCAAAGATTTTAGTTTGCCTCGTCACTTAGGAGCTTGCAAACATGCTTCGTATGTGCTCATTGGATTTGCAGATGCTTTTGAAACATCCTGTGGTGCTATGGTATATTTGCGTAGCGCCGCTGGAGAAAATATTTCGGTGAATTTAGTTTGTGCGGAGTCGAAAGTATCACCTTTGAAATATGTATCTATTCCCAGGTTAGAGCTCTGTGCTTCTCTTTTGTTAGCTAGGTTGATTGATTTTGTGATACATGTATTAGAACCACGTATATTGATTGAAGAGATATATGCATTGTCAGATCCAACAGTTGCATTGTGTTGGATAACGTTACCTTCTCAATAATTGAATTTATAAGTTTTTTTTGTTTCTCTCGTTTTAGTTATATTTAGCAGAAAGCTAAATTTTTAGAAGCAATTTGTTTAAAATTTTAGTTTATATCTCCTTTGTTCGTTTCAATCAAATTTAAGTTTCTTTAAAGTAATGAATTTTTTAGTTTATAGGATCTGAAAATGATTTTTCAGGGGTGGGGCAATGTTTGGTATTGAAATATTTTTTACTTTGCCGTGATATCAGAACACACGTGTGGCGATGTTGTATATTCGGTTAACCGAGAAGCGAGAATTAATCAGTAGAATACACTGCAATTAGAACGGTACGAGATCGATCTGTTGAGTTTTTCGCGTTATTTTTGATAGTTTTGGATATAGTTTGGATATATCAAATAGCAGACAATAATAATTGTCACTTTAAGTATTATGAAGTATCACGGTTTGTGTAGTTACATTCTTAGTTTGGTTTTACCGGTATCCTTGATTCCTTCCCGCTTTCCTATCATATTACAGGTAATAGTGTTTGACGTAGAAAATAGCTGTGACACTAAACTGTGGTAAGTCAATCGTTTCAGTTAGTTTTGGCATTTCGTTATTTAATAAAATTAAACCCAAATTATATTTTCCTATACAGTCCATTCATACAGTACAAAACAATATATATATATATATATATATATATATATATATATATATATATATATATATATATATATATATATATATATTATATATATATTTATATTTATTTATATATATATATATATATATATATATATATATATATATATATATATATATATATATATATATATATATATATATATATATATATATATATATGTTTTGTATTAACTGGCACCCTCTATATTCAATGTCTATGCAGCACCCAGTGTTTATCGTATATTTGATGTATTGTATTTGTGGCACCCAAATAATGCATTTCAATGTGGCACCCTTTATATATAATTTATTATTAATACCGGTAAAAGAGGCACCCTGCGGGGTTGTCGGATTAATGTTGTCACTTTGAAAATTGATATTTCAGTTTATTCATTGTTTTGCCAGTAGAAACATTCGAGTAAATTCAAAACTCATTGAATCTACATTGTGTTTCACAATATGAAGGTTTACTTATGTAGGTACATATATACAGGGTGTTGAAATTCTGAGGATACAGTTTATTTTGTAGACCACCTTATACATTTATATCAGATATGTTAGCTATGCGTATTCTGGTCATTTCATGGTGCGGAAAAAAGTTTTTTAATTTTTGCCAGTGAAGTTATTCCGGCAATAACAGTAAATATTTTTTCAAAGAAAATGTTAAGCCTTACGAAATTAAAATTTATATCATAATATTTCGTAATAATTGGGAAAATTGATTTTCTTATGTTTTTGCCCAATGTACAATTTCTGGAGAAAAAAATTCAAAAGTTAAGTATGCGAAAACTATTGAATATACATATATATTTCAAAATCCTTTATTTTATTAGGATTTTTCATTAAATTGAAATCAAAGGTGAGATAAGTGGGTAATTCTATTTTTTTTTAAACTGTACAATCACATTGATCAAATTTGAGTGAAACAAAAAAAAGAGACCCAATTCACTAAAATTAGAAGAGACATTGCAACAATAAAATTCATTTCACGACAAAGCGGCAGTGTACTTTATATTTATTAAAATATATAAGTATTTTAGTCTGTATAGACTCTGGCTAAAATAAAAACCTGTTTTACATCAAACAATTGCTTTTATAAGCGATAATTTGAAAATGAAATATTAAGGTATAATAGAATACCATGTATTTTTATAAATTAATTTTGTTTTATAAAAAGATTTCAAAGAATCACACTGTAATTTTTCTAAGAGTACTCAGCAAACCTTCATCGGTCAATTTAATAGTGGCAAAAAAAAGATTTTATATATATATATATTTTAATTTAGTTACTGTTTCATCAGTATTTTTTTTATAGAAAATGAAAATTGTCCTTGGTTTCCAAACCACTACTTCAGATGTTCTGTACAATTTTTTTGCTTTCACTGCTGGCGTCTGCGTAGGTATGATATTGAATATTTTTAACGTAAAAACGATGCCAAAAATCAGAGCAAAATCAAACTCAACTTTAAAAGGTTTATAATTGCATTTATTCAATTTTTTTCAATCAATCTGATATAGTTTTTTTATATCTTCATATACTTAGTGTATTCAAATCAGGGCCACCTTGTATATACAGATTATTCACTCAAAATTATAGCAAGCCGCAAGCTTTTATCTTCAATCAATAACCGAGAACCCCGAAATAATAATTAGAAATGTAGGCAGCCTGTACATAAGTGCGATTTTATAAACTCAACTTCAGAAGGTTCATAATTGCTATTATTCAATTTTTTCCAATCAATCTGATATAGCTTTTTTATATATTCATATAATGTATTCAAATCAGGGCCACGTTGTATATACAGGTTATTCACTCAAAATTATAGCAAACCGCAAGCTTTTATCTTCAATCATTAACCGAGAACCCCGTAATAATAAATAGAAATGTAGGCAGCCTGTACATAAGTGCGATTTTATAAACTCAACTTCAAAAGGTTCATAATTGCTATAATTCAATTTTTTCCAATCAATCTGATATAGCTTTTTTATATCTTCATATAATGTATTCAAATCAGGGCCACCTTGTATATACAGGTTATTCACTCAAAATTATAGCAAACCGCAAGCTTTTATCTTCAATCAATAACCGAGAACCCCGTAATAATAAATAGAAATGTAGACAGCCTGT
>JARQZK010002930.1:12500-45000 GCA_030704885.1 Cynegetis impunctata | reverse complement strand
AACAGAGAACAAAACTTTTGATAGACAAACCACGATGAATTTCAGACAAAGAAACACCTGGAACGAAAACACAATCAAAAATTCAGAGAAAGAAGATGACTATAGACACAACTAAGCCTTGCAATGTCAGTTTTTTTATTAACGTTGTTCGGATTATGATTTATATGGCACATCTCTAAAAAAATTCTTTTTTGACCATTGGATGCCCTATCGAAAATTTTGAAATTTGCAAAATCAAAACAATGTCCCATACTTGTCGAATGGAGTGCCAACGCACATCTATCCGGGTGAAGTCTGACATCACTTTTATGGAGAGTTATTCTTCTTTTGATGGTCTGAGATGTTTGACCTATATATATCCCATCACAATCCAAGCAAGGCACACTGTAAACAACGTCTGAATTGGACGATAGAGGAATCCTGTCCTTCAATTTCGTGAAAACACATCGACCTACCAGAAAGTTATATTAAGCCAATTTAAGATGTTTAATACTTGAGAAGATGTGTGAAAGCTTCACAGTTAGAGCTGAGAAATATAGTATAGATCTATATTTAATAACCGGAGTCTGTGAGTTAGTTTGTGACACATCCTCCGTGTGGTGGATCATCTGAGGTGCGGGAATAGATCGCCTAGCATCAGTATTCCATAAAATCTTCCTTATAAGTGGTCTCGGATAATCATTGTTGATCAGGATTCGTTCTAAACGGAGCAATGAACTACGACTATAGTCTATGTGTGTAATATTTAGAATTCTCTCCTTAAGCTGACTAATGGTATTAAACTTTAAGCTCCAATCATGATGTGAACGGAAATGTAAGTATCTGCCGGAAGATGATGGTTTCTGATACCAATCTAACTTGATTTGATATTCACTGGTCCTGACAACTTTAGTATCCAGAAACCGTACAAATCCACCAGTTTCTTTCTCCACAGTGAAACCAATAAGTTGGTCATAGGAGTTAAAAACTTCCACTATTTCTTCAATTCTGTCTTCAGGTAAAGTTACAATGAGATCATCAACATACTGAAATAAAAAGGGGAGCTGAAAGGATAACTTAGGCACACATGCTCTGAGTAAAGAATACATCACTATAGATGCAAGAACCGGACTAAGGCAACCTCCCATGGGGCAACCAAAAATCTGTTACTTCTCTTATAAGGGGGAATTTTACTCACAGATTTTTGGTTGCCCCATGGGAGGTTGCCTTAGTCCGGTTCTTGCATCTATAGTGATGTATTCTTTACTCAGAGCATGTGTGCCTAAGTTATCCTTTCAGCTCCCCTTTTTATTTCAGTATGTTGATGATCTCATTGTAACTTTACCTGAAGACAGAATTGAAGAAATAGTGGAAGTTTTCAACTCCTATCACCAACATATTGTTTTCACTGTGGAAAAAGAAACTGGTGGATTTGTACCGTTTCTGGATCCTAAAGTTGTCAGGACCAGTGAATATCAAATCAAGTTAGATTGGTATCAGAAACCATCATCTTCCGGCAGATACTTACATTTCCGTTCACATCATGATTGGAGCTTAAAGTTTAATACCATTAGTCAGCTTAAGGAGAGAATTCTAAATACTACACACATAGATTATAGTCGTAGTTCATTGCTCCGTTTAGAACGAATCCTGATCAACAATGATTATCCGAGACCACTTATAAGGAAGATTTTATGGAATACTGATGCTAGGCGATCTATTCCCGCACCTCAGATGATCCACCACACGGAGGATGTGTCACAAACTAACTCACAGACTCCGGTTATTAAATATAGATCTATACCATATTTCTCAGCTCTAACTGTGAAGCTTTCACACATCTTCTCAAGTATTAAACATCTTAAATTGGCTTAATATAACTTTCTGGTAGGTCGATGTGTTTTCACGAAATTGAAGGACAGGATTCCTCTATCGTCCAATTCAGACGTTGTTTACAGTGTGCCTTGCTTGGATTGTGATGGGATATATATAGGTCAAACATCTCAGACCATCAAAAGAAGAATAACTCTCCATAAAAGTGATGTCAGACTTCACCCGGATAGATGTGCGTTGGCACTCCATTCGACAAGTATGGGACATTGTTTTGATTTTGCAAATTTCAAAATTTTCGATAGGGCATCCAATGGTCAAAAAAGAATTTTTTTAGAGATGTGCCATATAAATCATAATCCGAACAACGTTAATAAAAAAACTGACATTGCAAGGCTTAGTTGTGTCTATAGTCATCTTCATTCTCTGAATTTTTGATTGTGTTTTCGTTCCAGGTGTTTCTTTGTCTGAAATTCATCGTGGTTTGTCTATCAAAAGTTTTGTTCTCTGTTCTTTGTTGATATTCTTTGGTGTTGACTTCATATTAGTATTGTTCATATGACATCTATATCCTCTGTTTGTCTAACTAGGTGACACCTCCTACACGGAGACGTTAATCTATGGTTACTGTGAATGTTGGTAACCTGTTTGACATTTGTCATTTTATTGCTTCCGATTCGTTGGAGGGTTATGTTGTCGATTTCGATATTGATTTTGGATTTAGCTCTTATTTTTTTGTTTCAATGTTTTATTAAGTACTGTTGGTGACTCTTATATTCAACATACACTGCATTTTCTGTTATGGTTTAATTTACATCCAGCCTTGTTAGTTGTAAGTTGTGAATATTTTAATTTTTTAATTATGTTCTAATACCATGTACATTTGTAGAGTCCTGAGGAAGGATATAATCTATATCCGAAATATAGACATTATTAACGAAATGGTTGTGATTCTTCGTTAGTTGGCCCATTTTTATTTGCCGAGAACTCATAGACTTTATTATCTAAATTTCACGGCAATACTCCTTTTTCTATATATATATATGAATATATATATATATATATATATATATATATATATATATATATATATATATATATATATATATAAATATATATATATATAAATAATAATATATATATAAATATATATATATATATATATATATATATATATATATATATATATATATATATATATATATATTATAATATATATATGTATATATATATATATATATATATATATATATATATATATATATATCTATATCTAGGTTGGGGGGCAAAAGGGTATAAGTCAATTTTGGTCAAAATGAGTTAACTACGCCCATTGACAAACAAAGTTGTTTATTTTCTCATGGCCACATAGATATATATTCACGGTAACATGAAATATAACTTGGTATAAGTCCCAATTTGCATTTTCAGATAGGCCCGCATGGTATAAGTCCACCACTTATATCGTTTGAACCGCGCGGGTTTCCTAAAATTTATCGACTTGTATGGACTTGTATCACATTGATCACGTGCATGTGCCTGAAAACTTTCTTCTGTCGTATTTGGTAGTTATAAGTAATCTTGTGTTTGAAGTGTGTTATAAAATATTATTGTCATTACATGATGAATACTCGAATGCTAAAAATATTAAATTCACTCGACACGTGGAGTGTGAACTGGAAACAAGTTTATGAAATTTTAAAATGTAAAAGAGACACATTCCTAGATAACCCATTATGGGATAGGTATCAAATGTGAAAACTGTCTATATAATTGTTTGTACAATGTTTTGTCGATTTTATCACAAAAGACTTCCATGTATACCTGACGAGTAACGCACTGATGATGGCCTAATAGCCGAAAGCGCTTTGCAATTCTTAATAAAGTAAATTTTACACGGAGTACAACTTTATTCCTCATTGAGTAGTACGTGTACACAGCTTTATCAAAATGACCTTTATAAAAAACGGACGACAATTCCATCTGATATTATACATATTGTCCTTTATTCTGACACATGTGGTGGTCAGAATTAAAATTCACATGTATCTGCAATGTTTTTTGTAGCACTACAAGAAAATGCTTTTTTGGAGACTATATACCACAAGTTTTTGGTACCCGGGCATACCCATATGGAGTGTGATATTCACCATGGCCTTTTAGAAAAACAGAAGAAGAAACTGAAAGACATAATAATTTCTCATACATATGATTGGTATCAGCTGGTCCGGGAAATGGGAAAGAAGAACAAGTATGAAGTCGTTGAACTTACACACGAAGATTTTTTGAATTTTCAGCAGTTGCTTACAAATGAATTTGGTCTGCGAAAAAAAGACGTTTGCGGAAATCAGTTTTTGTGGCATAATGCTCAATGGTTTCGTTACACTAACCGAAGTGGAGAAATTTTGTTTAAGACCTCCTTAGATGAGTACGAAACATTTCAATGTTTTTCCATACTAAGAAGAGGCCGTCCTGGTACAAACCTTATACCTGCGAAACTGTAGAGAGGTACTATTCCGATATCAGAAGAAAAGAAAAAAGATATTTTATACCTTTTACCATAAGTTAATCCTATTTTTCACGATTTTTACAAAGGCTTAAAAACAACGAACCAGCGAGATGAAATCTATTCAGGAGAAGATGACGGCGAACAAGAATGACCTTATTTTCAAACGAAAAAATTAACTTCATTTTTAACTTTAGTTCATATGTCCACATACATGAATACTATAGCCGGCTGGTAACATAGTTTTTAATAAATGATTACTATTTCATTTGTGTACAAGCACTTATTGAATTATGAAAACGAATTCATAATCTTATTTCAGCAAGGAGAAGTTTTGGACTTATACCCTTTTGCCCCCACACCCTAGATATATATATATATATATATATATATATATATATATATATATATATATATATATATATATATATATATCACATATATATATATATATATATATATATATATATATATATATATAATAAAGTATAAACTTTAAAATAAAAAACACTTGGCTTATGTTTCACAATATAAAAAATATTTAGATACTGTATTTAGCAGTAATAAAAAGTCGACATGTTTCGAGCTATGAACTCATTATCAAGACTGACTACAGGAGAGTATTGCATCGTAATTTATAAAACAGACAAAAGCAAAGGTGATACCTGAAAATCAATTTGTTCATTTACAAGGGGTAATTGACTATTATGGGCGGAACTTATTTCGATAATTTCGAGAAGGTCAAGACGTTTACCCTTGTTACCTGAATGTAACAATTTGGTTTTGTTGAAATCCAGGAAGTGGTTGAATTTTATACAATGTTCAGAGAAGCCAGTGGTATTTTTGTTTTGTAAAATTGACTTTTTATGTTCTTCAACACGAATATTTATATTCCTTCCTGTCTGTCCAATATAGAAAGCAGGACATTCGTCGCAAAATATTTTGTAAATACCACTGTTTTCTCCGATGTTAGATTTTTCTTAATTATTGACCAAGAATGACTTCAAGTTTCTTTTATTTGTACAAATTGTTTTAACGTTATTTTTCGATAGTCTGAGTAGCAAAATTTGTAACAAGTGTTTTTATTTTAAAGTTTATACTTTATTCTTTATGATGTTTCACCAAGTGATGTGCGAGAATTCAATCTCAGTTATATATATATATATATATATATATATATATATATATATATATATATATATATATATATATATATATATATATATATATATATATATACTAGCTATGATACCCGGCTTCGCTCGGGAGTTGATATGAGATTACGTGGTAGTTGAAATAAAAAAATTAACTATGATGTAAGAAGTAAAAAAATTTATTGAAGACATTTTCTCATTATTTACACTACTTGTTTATAAACAACATTTTTCATTTTATTGTCCGGGGTATAAATATATATATATATATATATATATATATATAAATTTTTCGAATTTCCTACTCTTGAGCAAGCTACATAATAATGCCACAGCTGACCGTGAGAGAAGCTGGATTCTTTGAGGTTGATGCCACAATATTTTAAAGTTTGCCATTGCGCTTTGTTAATTGTACAACTAAAGTCTAATTTAATTAATCTTTTAAGTTGAAATGGCAATTCAGAAGAGATCAGTGGTATTCTAGGTATAAATACTGTGTGTCCTTTGTTCTTTCCAGAAATAAGTTCAACTTCAATGATATTATTCGATAGCTGTTTTACGATCATCCTCGTTCCATTACATAGTTTTGGGGAGTTGAGATTTCTGAGTAGTATGATTGGAGATCCAATTTTCAGACGAAAGCAGTGTAATGGCATTCCTGGTACTTGTGAAGAGTTTAGAAATTCAGTAGGGAAGATGACACTTTCTTCAATGGATACCATCCTGTCGATCGATTTATATATTTTCTCTTCACCAGGTTAAATATT
This sequence comes from Cynegetis impunctata, assembly GCA_030704885.1. Classification (NCBI taxonomy): domain Eukaryota; kingdom Metazoa; phylum Arthropoda; class Insecta; order Coleoptera; family Coccinellidae; genus Cynegetis; species Cynegetis impunctata. The sequence continues at coordinate 38,764 of JARQZK010002930.1, read as the reverse complement.
AAAATTGATATCGTCAACAATATTATTTTTAGTGGCCAAAATTGCTCATTGAAATAACCACTCTACGTTGGTATAGTTCTGAATAATATTTGGATAAATTTTGTCGATTAGTTCGTTTTCAGTAGTGTCTATGTTACAGAAATCTATATTGAGTTCAATGAGGCCGGTCGTTTTGTCAGTAGGATATGTACCTTCGCCTATTTGTAAAAGTATTTCAGCAAAATGTGCTGTTGTTTCATCTTTCGATAATTCAACTCTCGTGTTTTTTTGTTAATTGCAGTACTCGTACTTGTGGCCAGAGATACGACTTTTTTAAGCATGCATTGATCTCGTCTGCTGGTGTTGACTTGGGAATAACTGGAAGTGTTTGTCGAAAATCTCCTGAGAGTATGAGTAGAGCTCCTCCCATTATTTCAGAGTTTTTTCGCAATTATCCTATTTATGTAGCTTTAACTTCAAAAAATAAGTTAGCTACTGCTGTATAAATACACAAAATTTAATACTTTTATTATAGTAACAAATGTAATTTAAGACTTTATCGAAATTAGAATTTTAAATTTTGCGCCATTACTACGCATGCTACAATTGCTCGCAGCGCTTTTCGAAATGCAACCCAAATAATTGTTGTTCTGAATGAAGTTCAAATACTCGACAACAGATGGCGCCACTTCACTTAATTTCCAATTTGAAGGGTTGGAAAAGCCCTTATATCTTTAGAAACACCCCCTTTAAGTTAAAACGGAAACTGTCTTGTTCGAGGGGGGATAAAGGGCTATCACATTATATAAGTCCCTTTATCGTGCCGGGACTCCTTTTTAAGTTTTATCGGCACGCACATTTTATCAACTTGATATATATATATATATATATATATATATATATATCTTATATATATATATATATATATATATATATATATATATATATATAAATAAAAATATATATTAATATATATATATATATATATATATAAATATATATATATATATATAAATATATATTCAATGTCGAAAACTGGCAATAGGCCAAGTCGTGACAGTTATTAGAAAAATATTTGAAAAAATCTTGGTCATGTACTTTTCAAATTTCATGGATTCAAAAATAAATTTCAGAAAGTGACACCTTGTGATGATATTTCAAGTCCTGTGACTACAAATGTTAACTTTTCGTCAGTTTTTTTTCTGTGACGTTACCATGAATAACCCATCTGTAAATTACAGTTAAAAGTTATAACATAACTACCCCAGTTTTAAATGAAATGTTAGATTTTTGCCCAACATTGAATTCAAAATTATTACATTACCCAACTTCAGCCGCGTGTAGTGTGAAAAAATGTACTACATTATTTTGGCAAGTAACTTTGAAAGATGGCGCGTTCAGTCTGGATTCCGAAATGGTATTATGCCTCTTACTGATTGAAACTTCTTAGCTGAGGAAAAAAGTTAATCGTTAGATTAAGGTGCGTTTGAAATGAAATTCAGAGTTTGGATTTCTTTAGTTATAATTTTTATTAAATCAGAATTACCAAGTTGATATTAAATTTCCGAACTGTTTAGCTTCAGGTGTAATGCAAGCTCAACATCTCTTTAAAAATGATCGCGTTATAAGACGGGCGTATCTTCTCAAGTTGATGTATTCAGCGGCTTCTGCAATTCTTTGGCGCAGCTCGTCTGAATTTTGTTTAGGTTTAGAGTACACGATATCCTACATCGTACCCCAGTAAGAAAATCTATGGGGTTTAAATCGGGTGAACGGGCAGGCCACTCCTCTCGGTGCTTCTGCAACATCGTTTGACAAAATCGCACTCTCTCTGGGTAATCTCGGGGTAGCAGACTTTGTACTCGTCGTACATGGTATGGGTGAATCTTGTTTTTTTTTTTTTAAATACGCTGTGCAGTACTTTTGGGGACTCCTATGCTCTGTTGAATACCACGTACTGAGATATTTGGGTCTTCTCCAACTGCTTGCGGGACTTCGGCCGCGTAGGGCATTACGGGTCTTCCCTCACTAACCATTTGACTAGGGAATCGACCCTCTGATAATGACCGATGCACATTAATAAATACTCGATGATAGGGATAACGCTCAGCATTTGGGTATCTCTCACGATACATTCTTGCTGCAGCATTGGCGTTGCATAAGCATTCTCCATAAATGAGATGCATGTTGGCGTATTCCTATGTGGTGTATCGAGATGGAATGATAACAGACTACACAAAACAAGGGATTACGATTAAAACAAGTCCGGGGTCATCAGAAACAGTGCAGATAAATCCAAATCACAATGCAAATCAAGTCCAATAAACAAAGCTACAGTTGTAAGTACGAAGTCAATACAAATACTGAAGTATTGCACAATTTACCTAACGCATCCCTGTTTCGCCAAGGTGGCGTCTCTATCTGTTTCACTAACATAGACGAAATGATGGGTAAATCCGTCTCGCTCTTAGATAAAAGTAGCGTCACTATCTATCTCGCTCACACTTAACAAAGTAGCGTCACTATCTGTCTCGCTCGCACTAGTCAAATAACGTCACTCTCCCTCTCAATCGAACTTGTATGAAATCCGACTTAATTAAAAAAATGTTTTTTTTCAATTTGGAAGTAGCAATTAGTATGTGGCATACCATTTTGGAATTCAGACTATACGCGCCATCTTTTGATGTTACTTGTCACAATAGTGTAGTAAATTTTTTTTTCACTACACGCGGTTAAAGTTGGGTGATGTAATAATCTTGAATTCAATGTTGGGTAAAATTCTAACATTTTATTTAAAACTGAGCTTTGTTTCAACTTTTAAATGTAATTTGCAGAAGGGTTATGCATGGTAACGTCACAGAAAAAAAACTGACGAAAAGTTAATATTTGTAGTCACAGGACTTGAAAGATCGTCACAATGTGTCACTTTTTGAGATTTATTTTTGAATCCATAAAATTTGAAGAGTACATGACCAAGATTTTTTAAAATACTTTTCTAGTAACTGTCATTGCCAGCTTTCGGTATACAAGAAGGTATTATGTATTCGGGATAGCAGTCTTGAGGTGGAAATGAGTGTACTCTTTTTTTTTAACTCGAGCTTTCGAGAACTTTAATTGTCTCTTCATCAGGAGCAACTGGAAAATTGAAAAATGCCTAATAAATACAGATATGTGCCAACTTACGATTCGAGGTTTGATTAAGATCTTAAAATTACTTAAAATAGTCATACAAGAGAGATTCAAAACATTCCAGATACATAAAATGTGGAGACAAAGCATTAAAAACAAATCATAATATAAAAATTGACTGGCCGAATCGATTATCAGTACAAAAACAATGACAGTTGTAGGTTATGAGTTGAATCATAGAAGTTGCAGGCAGAGGATTTGTGGCCAACGAGTATAAATATATATATATATATATATATATATATATATATATATATATATATATATATATATATATATATATATATATATATATATATATATATATATATATATATATATATATATATTATATATATAATATTACCAGTCAACTAAAAATCAATATATGGCCAGTACCAAACCAGGTGTCCATGCAATGGCAATGTACAAAAATCAACCTGAGGGAGGCTTTTACTCAGTGATGCTGGAATCAATCTGTCTGGGACGCCTGTTAAATCTCCGTCAATCTTAATTGACTACGATAGCCGGAGATTTAACAGGCGTCCCAGACAGATTGATTCCAGCATCACTGAGTAAAAGCCTCCCTCAGGTTGATTTTTGTACATTGCCATTGCATGGACACCTGGTTTGGTACTGGCCACATATTGATTTTTAGTTGACTAGTAATATTCCTCGTTGGCCACAAATCCTCTGCCTGTATTTTCTATGATTCGACTCATAACCTACAACTGTCATTGTTTTTGTACTGATAATCGATTCGGCCGGTCAATTTTTATATTATTATTTGTTTCTAATGCTTTGTCTTCACATTTTATGTATCTGGAATGTTTTGAATCTCTCTTTTATGACTATTTTAAGTAATTTTAAGATCTTTATTAAACTTCAAATCGTAAGTTGCCACATATCTGTGTTTGTTTGGCATTTTTTCACTTTCAATTTTCCAGTTGCTCGTGATGAAGAGACAATTATAGTTCCCAAAAGCTCGAGTTAAAAGAAAAGAGTACACTAGTAGATGAAGAATAGGTGTGTACCGTACACAATGACCTTGAACTCGAAAAGGTAATTAACCTTGAGTCGATATTTAGGAGTGGGGTACCTTAGTTGAGGGGCGTGCACCATACTCAATGACCTTGAATATTTATTGGGAGTGGGGACAGTTTATTTTTTGATTGGTTTACCTTGAAAATAGAACAGAAATTGAGCATAATGACCTTGAATATTTATCAGGAGTGAGGATAGCTTATTTTTCGATTGGTTTACCTTGAAAATAGAATAGACCTTGCGCATAATGACCTTGAATATTCATCAGGAGTAGGGATAGCTTATTTTTAGATTTATTGACCTTGAAAATAGAACAGACCTTGAGAGCATTAACCTTGAATGTACCACGAGTGGGCTCAAGTTTGATTTCAATTGGTGAATAGTGGCCTTGAAATTTTTATCCCTACTCTGCCATCTACAGTATATATATTCCGTAATACGAGAAAGTGATACCATACCATACAATATTTCGAGCAGTATATAATTTACAGATTGTAGAATGGGTAAGTTTCTATACATTATGTATATTACATACTAACATTATATAATCGAATTTCAGCCAATATCTGCTACAACCTCCTCCGTTTGGTAGAAGAAGATGGTGAGGAAGGACCATTATTGTAACCGCCGTGCATAAAGGATATCAACGAAGCATTTACCATGGAGGATATTCATCGGCCGTGGATGCAATTAGATGAGATGCTATGTAACATATGTGGCAGTAAATTGGTGCATCCGTTGGGGAACCAGGAGGATTGTATCTACATAGCATGCCATCTAATATTCGCTGATTGGGATCATGAACGGCGGTCAATGATGGTCGGAGAGGTTGTTGTATACAACGCTGATTCCGAATCCGATAGTTCGGATTCAGGAATCAGTGATGGAGAGTAGCAAATAGTTTGTAAATTTGGTCTAGTTTGTAAATAAATGAATATTTTTTAGTATTCTTATTTCATTTAAACTGGGTGTAACTCGAAAATGGGAACATATAAGGTGAATCATAAAATGACAAGTATCAGAAAATCACGCCACTCCGTGAAGAAAGGTGGTTCCTTTATAGATAAGTTGATTGATAAATTACCGTTTGAGTTACATTTACCAACATATCAATATTGTGGTCCAGGAACTAATCTAGAGAAGAGAATAGCTCGGGGGGATAACGAAATGAATTTATTAGATCAACAGCACACGATATAGCATATGACCAATCATCTGATTTTGATAAGAGGAGAGAAGCTGATAGTATTTTAATTCAAAAGGCAAGAGAGCAATTGAGATCAAAAGACGAAAGTAAAAAAGAAAAAGCGGCTGCATTTATTGTACTCATGCTCATGAAAGCAAAAACAAAAATAGGTATGGGACCTAAGCGAATATCTAAAAAGAAATCACGTAAAAATAGAATTTTGGTAGCGCCTAAACGTGAAGGTTTCTTGCCGTTTTTATTATCACTTCTTGGGGCTCGAGGCGCTCAAGGAGGAGGTGCGGCTTCTATAGCATCAGCAGTTAATAGAGTGAAAACAAACAAATGTTGGAAAAGGTACACATTGGACGGCATATATAAAAATCGGTAGGAATATATATTACTTTGATAGTGTTGGGAATTTGGATCCTCCTATAGAGGCAAGGACATATTTCAGAAGCGATAATATGAGGAACAGAATAATGTACAATAGACAAAGATATCAATCTCTCAATACATATAATTGTGGACAATTAGTTCTGAAATTCTTATATAGTTGGTCACACCAATAGAATTTTAGATAAAGGAAATCTTCAGAAGAAAAATGTTCTTCATGCTTACTGGTAAATCATCAATTTTAATTTCGGAATTCAACCCTCCAATTGAAGTTAAAGATGGAAGATACGTGTTAGGCCTAACATCTTTCGAAGTTTACAATTCCATCCCAAATATTGATAAAGGGCGTAATACACTAAAAATTATTTCAAACGAAATAGAAATTCCAACAGGGTGTTATCAACTTCAGGACATAAATAAATATATTCAGCATGAATTGAGCAACGATTCAAATTTTAAGCATATATTTTTCGAGTTGTCTGCTAACCACAATACATTGCACTCACATATTAAGTGTACAGAAGAGGTGGATCTATCTAGTGAAAATAGTATTGCACCTTTGATCGGATTCAACCGGAGAAAAATATCAAAAGACGTGAAAGAAACTTCAGACAATATTGCCGATATTATTACAGTAAATTCCATATCTGTTGAGTGTGATATAACAGTTAGCAGTTTCAAAAATGGAAAGACTCAACATATAATACATCAGTTTTCACCCAGCGCACCTCCAGGCTTCAAAATGGTTGAATCGCCTGAACACGTGATTTATTTACCTATAAGTGTTAACACAATAAGGAATATAGTTATTAAAATAGTTGACCAAAATGATAAACTAGTTAATTTCCAACAAGAAACTATCACAGTAGGTTTACATATTCGAAAAGAAATATAGTATGAGTATAAATTTTAAAAAAATGTATTTGCTTTCCAAGTATAAAAATGGGAAAATATGTCGAAAAGTGTCCAGTAGGAAAAAAATTACTCAACTATTAACGTCTGAGAACAAGCAATTCTTGAAATCTCTAGGATATACAGTATATCAGTGAAATGTTCACCATAAACGAAGGCATACCTACTGACGAATCAGTTGTCTCATAAAAATATCACATTCATGAGTCATATACATCACGATACAATAATAACGACGAAATAAGAATACCACTGCAGGAGGATTTATGTACGTTACCAAGTGAGAGCTATCTCTATGTTGAAGGTCAATTACGAAAAGCAGATGGAAGTTCTTCAGGAGTAAACACTTATTTCACCAATGATGGAATTGCATTCTTGTTTAGTGAAATAAGGTATGAGGTGAATGGTTTCGTTGTTGATGTAAATAGGAAACCAGGATTAACAAGTACAGTGAAAGTATTAGCATCATTTAACAAGAGCGAAGCTGCGAAATACGAGAAAGCAGGGTGGTTCCCAGGAAAGGAGAGTAGCATTATTGAAAATGGCCGATTTAGTGTTTGTATTCCATTGAAAATGTTATATGGTTTCGCCGAACATTATAAAAAAGTTATGGTTAACATATTCCAAGAACTAATTTTAATTCGTAGTAATAGCGATGAATTGGCATTGAAATGTAAACTCAGTGCAGATGGAACAAAATGTCTCGCAGATGACAACGCTTAAGTTATGATTGATAAAATAATGTAGAAAGTGCCACACGTAGTACTAGGGTTGCGTGAAGAAGTGAGTTTAACTAAATTCATAGAAAAGGGTAAAGACATTGTAGTTCCATACAGAATTTGGGAACTACATAGTTTTCCATCGTTACCAAATACAAGGCATACATGGAATGTGAAGACTATTTTTGAATAATAAACGTTACCCGTATGAAAACTTGAATATTTCATTCAAGAATAATCAGTTTGCAACATTATTTGAAATGTTCACACAATTCAGATCATCATATTATTTTGATCATAAATCCGAAACTGGTATAACACCATCGCAGTTTGCGGCATCTTACCCACTAATCATTGTCGATTGCGCTAAACAAAAAACTGGGTTTCAAACCCAATCAGTGGCTCTTAGAGTTGAGTTTGAAACTAATACTCCAATACCTGCTAACACTACTGCTCATGTATTTGTAATAAGTGATCGTGTGTTCACATATAATCCGTTAACCAAATCAGTGAAATAATATGTCATATGCTATAGTAGATATACAAGGATTCATTATAAATAAAAAAATATTCTACACCAAAGAACTTGGAATTTTGAAGAATGGTAAAATAGCACATTTTATTTTCAAAGAACCTTTTTCCATTCAAAGATCTTCCTGAAGAATATAAAAAACAGGTAAATTGGTGAACGCATCATCATCATTGCATACAATGGAAAACATGATTCATTCAATCTTGGAAATTGAAGTCAATATTAACTGCTCTGACTGAGGATGTTCTTAAAATATACGTGAAAGGAAGAGAAAAAGCAGAAATTATTAAAAAATATATCCCGTCCAAGAAAATTTTCGAATTACCAGAACACCCAGCTTTAGAACGAGTTGGGCCTGATTGTATTTTCCATGAGAACAGCAATTGCTATTGCTCTTTGAAAAATATGAAGTTTCTCCAACGAACTTTTACCGATTTTATTAACGATTCCAGTATGGAATGGATTGAAGAAATAAGCATGGATACATTTTATTGATTTATAATTTTTTCAATAATTAAAGAATTTTTTAAAAGATAAACTGTCCAAATTTTCACAATCTTGATAATGTGAATAATATAACCAAGGCTAAGAGCATTCATAGGAGAATGGACTTCAAAGTCCCCCGCAGGAAGGAATTTTTCTTTAAAACTCGCCTAGAAATGCCTTAAAATGCGTTTGAATTTGAAAATCGGTGACGTTGAACACCTTGGAAAAGGGTACTTTCAGGTGCCGAATTTCAATATTTGACCTCGAAATAGACAAATTCGGACCTTGAGCAGAATGAAAATGCCTTCAAACAGGCCTTTTTGCATCCCCCACTCCACCCACACCCATTATTTCCCACCATTTTCCCCCACTTTTTATTAATATATACACACATACTGCGCAGTAACAGTCATTTGTTGTTGTTCTCGGTGGTGAAAGTACTAGTGCAGTAAAGTAACGAAATAGCCGCAAAGTTTTTTAGTGAATTTCTTGCTAGTCAAGATTCTGAGTCAGAATTAGCAGTTGGTGATTCTGTGAGTGAACCAGTGTTAAGTTCTGAAAAACAACAGATTCCTCGAGTAAGTTTATTGAGAAACGCTCTTTTAGGCATAAAACCTCGTAAAAGTATCAAAATTTTATCAAACGTTGTACTTAAGCCTGCAAAACTTGATTCATTCTCCAGCAATAATAAAATTTGTACTTCATCTAAATATCTCCGCAGTAATCAAAATATTGTTCCTTTCAATTTGAGAAATACTGCTCATTGCAGTAATTGGGATGTGCAGGATATTTCATTGCATCATGAGATGGTTGAATTAGCCGAATTTCATGAAGATCAGCGTGCCGAAAAAGTTGAGATGGTTAAATTAGTCAAATTTTATGAAAAACAGTGTGCCACAGAAGTTAAAACAACTTCTGTGAAAAGAACCTCTTCCAAAAAATTAAAATCAAATAATAAATCTAAAAAAGAAACAACTTCAGGCAAGGTAAAATATTGTAAAAAATCCAAATTTCATTTTAAATCTGATAGTGATTCTGCGAACGATTCTGAAGAAGTTAAACCTTTCAAAATTTACAGAGCAAAGAAGATTGAATCGATATTGCAGGTTGAGCCAAAAATCAAATTATCTAGTAATAAAATAACTAGTAAGTCCAAAAGTTCTTGTGTAGACTCTTCCGAGAAATTTGATAGTAAGCTCTCTATACACCCATCACCTGATCACCTGCTTGATGATATTGCTGTATCTGAATTTTCAAAACATTTTTCCAAAAACGTTGATTGTGTAAGTACCTCTAAAGACTCATCAACCGATCCGCAACCAATAATCAAAAGTGAAAATTACCCAATTTCCACTATTGCTCCATCGGTAGGTTTCACAGATGATCTCTTAGAGTGTTCTATGACATCAACCCATGAGAATTTAATTGGTACGTATCGGAATGATTTAGATATTTCTCTTTTCGATAAACGACCCTCGATAGAAAATAATAATTTTGATTGTGCAAGTACTTCTAAAGATGAATTTGTAGATCCTCAACTAATAATCAATAGTGGCAACTCCCGAAAACAATTGGAAAATTGTATCGTTGATTCATCGGTAGGATTAACAGATGTTCGTTTAGACGATTCTCCAAACGCGGAAAAATTATTTGATACGTATTCAGTGGATTTATATATTTCTCAATTTTTAAATGAAATTAGAAGAAATAAGGATGATGGTGCGAATACTTCTGAAGTTTTATTCGTCGATCCTCAACCAGTAGTCGATAGTTTCAAGAGTCAACAGTTGAGTACTTGTGCGATTGATTTACCGGTTGAATTAACAAATAATATTTCAGACTGTACTGCAACATCGTCCATTGATAAATTTCCGAACAATTATTTATCCGATACAGACATTTCATTGTTTTCAATTAATGAGCCCTTGTTAGAAATTTCGTAGGATGATGGGTTAGAGATAAGTACAACGCAAATAAACAGGGAATGTGAAAATAATCCAAAATTTTCAAGGGCTACCGTTTCGAATAAAAATTCCGAACCTCCTAGGTTTTTCAAAGATTCTATAAAATCTTCCTCTTGTACGAAAGTCTTCCAATCTCGCAAAAAAAACAATCTGTCTAGTGTTGAATCACGCTCAAGTGAAAGAAACTATCCTGATATTAGTGATAATATCACTAATGGAGGTCTTGCACCTCTGGGTGGCGAAGATTACAAGATTACTGCTTCACAATTCCCCCCCTGTGTCGTTGCATGCAATGATGACAAGGTTGTATATTTCTACGGTAAAAGACATGAAAGGGTTATTAAAAAACCAATTTAATAAAAAGAAATTAATGTTTGAGGGGGGGTCTACTCAACAACCACAACAAGAGGCAGATATTATTAAAACCATGAACTCATCACATTACTCCTTAGGAGATGAGTTTGAGCGCCCGATGAGTCCTATTTTCAGGAGGAGAAAGAATTTCAGAATGAAATCATTCACAGGGTAAATCTGGCAAGAATCCAAATCGCATATTCCTGATTCTTAATAAGCGTTTCATACTTATGCGAGGAAATTTTCAAAATTTATAATTCACCGTACAACACAACATATGACACGCGTGTCGCTCCTCCTAGTGGTCCATAAGTGTTAAAATTAATTGATTTTGCTTTTATTTACATAAAACACTTATGGTAACTAATGGCGACAGTGTTTGGTTTATTGATTTTTTTATTTTTCTCAAGAAAACTGTGAAATCCTTCCAATGTTCGTTCTGCAATGCGCTATTCGCGACATCATCGTCTATGAACAGGCATTTAAAAAAATACTGCCATAGTGCGAAGAAAGCGAGAACACAGGAGCCGAAAATGGTGGGCTGCGAAGTATGCAACGTTGACATTGTATCCAATCTCCACAACGCCCATCTAAAGTCCAGAGCACATAAAAACAAAGTAGTGATCCCAGTCAGTGAAGGTGTTTCGAAAATAGGATCTGCCTTCAAAAATAGAGTTGTATCCTACAGGATTGATGCTGACAACCATACAATCAGCATCGATGATTTTTTTTCAGAAATTATGGATAAAATTGTGGATCTTATTCAGAATAGTCTCTCATATATGACTTCACTAAAAATTAAATTTGAATTGTTTGGATTATTTACAATTGAAACTAAGGAAATTTTTGATATCAAATCCTTCAATACTCAAAATGTTATCATTACGCTGGGGACAAATTTGGCTGATGTCGTCAACAAATTTATGAACGTCATTACTCAGAAGATGTCTGAATTTCAGGAGAGAGATTCTGGTAGGTAAAATTGTATTTTATCAACTAACTTTTATAGAAATCTGTTTTTCTGTTATAGGTTGGGCACTTGTTAAAATATTGAATTTAGAGATCAACATCAATCGGTATAATCCATTGAGAGCTTCATTATAAGTTGAACTACCGACATGTATCAGTAAGAAGAACTCCATTGTCAATGTTAAGAACACCGACCTTAACTGCTTCGGATGGGCGCTTATGGCAGGTATTTTTGAGCCGGAAGGTCCCAACTATCTACCACAATCATACCCTCATTTCTCGCAATATTTCAGTTTTAATGATATGAAATTTTCTGTAAAGTTAGATCATATTCCAAAATTTTTGAGTTTTAATAAAAATCTATCAATTAATGTTTGTGGTTTAGAGTCATTATTTGAGAATGGAAAAAGAAAAAATGAAATAGTTGGACCTCTATATTTCAGTAGTGGTAAAAAACCCATACATGTCAATTTACTACTTATCGACGATGATGAGAGAAATTCACATTACTGCACGATTAAAAATTTATCAGTGCTGGTTTCATCACAAATTTCACGACATAATTCGAAAAACCATTTTTGCGATGGCTGTTTACAATTTTTTTTATCAGTGGAGAGTTTATCTAAACATTGTGAAATAGATTGTGGGCAACTATATGCAAAAATTCCATCAACGAGAATTATTCAGAATAAATTAAAACAGTTTCTTCCTGAAAATATTTTACGATTTAAAAATTATCAAAAACGAAGTTCCATTTGTCTTTCATGCCGATTTCGAAAGTTTACTAAAGCCACTTGATAGAGCTCAACTAAATCCAGATAGTTCATACACAATGAAAACATTTTTACACGAGCCATATTCTTGCGGATACTACATGAAATGTTCCTTTGATGATTCACTATCGAATTATGTATCCTTCAGGGGAGTTGATTGTTGTGAGAAGTTCATTACATCTTTGAAAACAGATATTCGGGATATTTATTCGAGATATTTGAGCAAAATCGCCCCAATGGATACTTTAACAGATATTCAAGAAAACGAATTTCAAATGGCCACAACCTGCCATATTTGTACCAGAGAATTTGTTGATGAATCAATCAAGTTTAGGAATCATAATCATTTGACTGGTTTTTATAGGGGACCAGCAAATCAAAATTGTGATTTGAATTATAACATTCCAAAATTCATCCCTTGTGTCATACACAACCTCTCTAATTATTTTTTTTTATTTATTTATACTCCTACAAACACAATCTATTGTAATTACATGTATGAGTGCTCACCAGCTACACTACTACGTACTAAGATTAATTAAAAGAGAAAGAAAGACAAAAAAGACATGAACAAAATATAATACATAGAATGATACAATGATATAGAATAATGACATAACGTATATATCAGTACATATTTTACGACATTCAATTTAAAATTACAGCCCTAATCTGCCTCACTGAAGTAGTGAAGAGATCTTTATCACATTTCTTTATCACTTCATTACACTCACTCAACATTCTATTCACAGGGGAAACACCTACAGGCACACATTGAAATAGACTTCTTTCCCTGACTCTCAAACTGATCTTTGGAACTCTGAATAACATGCTGTTAATTAGAAAAAATTTCTTATACTTCAAGTTGTTGACAACATTGTATATAAACAACACATCATTCAGGTCTCGTCTGACCTTCAATCTCACCATCTCAAATTCAGCTAACATACTCCTATAAGAAACCATATAGGGATAGGTTTCGTGTGCTCTTAAATATAGATATCTTAGGAATCTCTTTTGTACTCTTTCAATCATGTCAACATGAACAGCGGACCGTGGCGCCCAGACAACTGAAGCATATTCCAAATTAGGTCTTACCAGTGAATTGTACAATGTTATTATCGTTTTGATATCTTTGAAATGCCGGGTATTTCTAATTACGAAACCAAGAATTTTGTATGAATGATTCACAATGTTTTCATAATGCTGAATAAAGTTTAAGTTTGTTTGAAAGCATACTCCAAGGTCCCTACAGCTACTCACCCTACTCAACAATGAAGAATCTATCATATAGTCAAACCTCATGAACTGTTTTCTGCGCGTGAAGGACAATACATGAAACTTGCTAATATTTATCGACATTTTATTTTCGCTAAACCACTGAAACACAGAATTCAAATCACTCTGCAGTCGATGACAGTCATCAGCAGATGATACGTGTCTAAACAACTGGAAGTCATCGGCAAAAAGGAGGCTTTGTGAATGCCTCACACGATCAGGTAAGTCATTTATGAAAATTGAAAATAACAAGGGTTCAAGGTTACTGCCCTGTGGCACCCCGGAGGTCGCCATGTACCGCTCAGATAGTTCCCCACCCACTTTAACCTGCTGAGGTCTCATGGTAAGATATGATTTCATAAATTTACATGCATCCGATGAAAAACCAAATTTGCCCAGCTCAGCAACCTGCAATCCATGGTCAACCCTATCGAAAGCCTTCGCACAATCTGTCAACACAACATCCAACTGTTCTCCATTATCTATAGCCCTAGCAGTCGCCTCCGCCAGAATGGTTAGGTTGGTAACGGTTGAGGCACCCGGTAGGAAGCCATGCTGCTCAGGGCAAAAATCATTCACAAAGAAGTCCAGGATGTCCTGGTATAGAATACCCTCAAATATTTTCGCCAATGAATTCAGAACACTAATTGGCCTATAGTTATTGACCACACTCACATCTCCTGACTTGAAGACCGGGGTTACAATCCCAATCTTCATTTGTTCAGGGTGTACTGGAAGTAGGTCAGTGTCACGATTGGTTACTCTATAGTAACTGAGAATGTTTAGTACACCTAATATTATCGTAAACATCACGTACAGGCAAGGTCGCATATCAGCATTATGTTGTATACATAATACTATATGAATATATATAAGAACCAGAGGAAATCTCAAGTAAGCAAGTAAGACTGAGAGATAGACTCGTCACGCTGCCCGAGAGGTTAGCGCTAAGCCTATATTCTTTAATACTGTACAATAAAGACTAAAAGTATAGTATGAACCTGTGCATCATTTAACTCCCAGGAACAGGCATTACATGGCGATCCTGCCAGTTGTATTAGTATAGTTGGAGGAAGTGTAGTTAGCTGGTAATAATAAAGTAATAGAATGGTGAGAAGAAGAAGTGACCATCGCCCATAAAGATGCTGGCAACTAACCAATGTGTTACCAATGGTTGCTACACGGAACAGACGAGGACAACCCAGCAAGTCGAGTTTAGAGAATCTCTGATGTGTAAGGTAGGATCTACCCTAATATAAATGACTACCTATGTGTTGCGTGTGTGGAACAGTATTGCAGACGAGTTAGGGACGTATCGGCCACTATGTGTGTAGACATAGAGTGGAATTGACATTTTTTGTAAATATGACGACAAAAGAGACTTCGTTATTTTTGTTATGGAGGAAAAAGGGACATTTATTTTTTAAATATTTATTGCTTTCATGCATTTTTTCTTCATTAATTTTAAGTTGAAGAATTATAACCTTGTATATATATATTTTTTTATTATTATTATTTTTATCATGATTAATTTTATTATTATTATTTTTATCATGATTAATTTTATTATTATTATTTTATTATGATTTTCCCTCTTTCATGCATTATCTATATATATAATTCAAGTTCGAGTGGGGTAGTGTTTTTGCATATTGTTATTTAATTTCGTGGATTACTATTTTTATTTTTTGTGCTCTATATAATGGCGATATTTTTATTTTTTGGATGTTCTTTGTTTCTATGCAATATCCGTAATGGGGGAATTTTTTTTTTATTGATATTTGAAAATCGATTATTGTGGATAATTATTATTTTTTTTTGGAACTATTTTTGGTTAGGATAAATGGGAAATTTTTTTTAGATTATGTATAGATATATAAATTATGACACTGACCACTAATTATTACCTGACCTAATTATTTATTTTCATTTGTTATTAAGCCTATTATTAATTTCGTTATTAGATTTAATTTCATTAAACCCCTATTATTATTAGTGACCTAGTGAACAGACACTATGAATAATTTTTTTTTGGAAGAAAAAAAAAGAGACAGTTGAATTATGTTTTCTTGTTAGTTAATTTCCGGGAAAAATTTTTTTTTCTATTTTTTTTATATTTATAGATTGAATTATGGTTAGTATTGTGGTTATATATAATAGATGGGTTTATATCAATTGATAGATGAGACGAATGAAAGAGTCCACAAATTGAAGTAAAAGGTAAATTATATCGAGTACTATGGCTGAAATAAAAAAAAAAAAATTATTAATATATCAAGAATATGGCGTATCATCACGAGAGTATAGGGACAAGATATGTCATTCGATTCAGAATAGAATGCAGATGTTTTTTGAAGAAATTACAGTTTCGCTCGCGAAATTTGTAAAAGTTATAAACAATTCACCAAAATATAAGAAGAGGAGTTTTGTTTTCTGCAAGTAATTCAAAAACTAATTGAGATTTCTGATATTTCAAAAAGATTCGAAAAGAGGAGGAAATTTTCTATAATTAAGTCTCAACTTTCGAAACTGTAGGATCAATATATATAATTTTCTCAGAGGTGTAAAAAAACGGCCGAAAACGGATAATCTGGCTTGCGCAAGCCACGCCCATTTTGGACACTTAAACAATAAACAATATTTAACCATATTAAATAGGGAAATTAATTTATGAAAAAATTCTCGCAGTTACTGGATAGGTCAATGAATATTAATCCGGTGGCAATAAAATTTTATCGCGATTTTTCAATTAGTTATGCAATAGTTAATTCATAATTGTTTGCTTCTTGAATATGAACATTGCAAGTATGGTAACCGTTAAACAATAGATCTGAGATTTTTTTTTGTAGCTAGTTTTGAAAGGTTTCAGAATACATTCTCGTTGAAAAAAAAACAAAAAATTCCATTTTTAAGTTTTTTATTGATAATTTATTAACTTATAAAAAGACCACAAGCATCACCATTCAATAACAACATGTCTGTCGCAGGTTCAATATTTCTGAATCCAGTCTGTGAACGGAAGTTGGACAAATATATAGGTGAGCTGCAACCAACAAAAGCTCCTGGTATGGATGGTATAACTGCGAAAACCATAATAGAACTGAGGAAAGACATTAACGCCCTTTTGGTGTACTTGTTTAACAGAAGTCTTGAGAGTGGAATTTTTCCGGATGCTTTCAAAACGAGAGTTATCAAGCATTTACATAAAAGTGGAGACAAAAGTGACATCAATAATTATCCTCCCATAACTCTCATTTCCAATCTCTCCAAACTCTTGGAAAAGGTTATTAAATGCAGAATTCTTTCCTATCTTGACAGGGTCGAGCTGCTGTCGCAGAATCAATTTGGTTTCATACAGGGTAAGTCCACACACAGAGCATGCACTTGATGAGTCTCAACCATGCCTGTGTGTTTTCATTGATTTGTCGAAGGCTTTCGACTCGGTTTCCCATGATATACTGACAGAAAAAATTTAAAGCTATGGTTTTTGAGGGAAAGCATTTAAACGCATGGAAAGTTATATTGGAGACCGTAAACAATGCGTGTGAATAGGAGAGGCATACATTGACATTTCAACTGTGGAATATGGTGTGCCGCAGGGAACAGTACTGGGGCCGCTATTATTTATAATCTACATGAATGATTTGTTGGTTAATAATGAAATTACTGGGAAAAAAATGAGTTATGCCGATGATACAGTCGTTTTCTGTAAATCAAAAAGCTGGATAGAATTGAAGAAGGATACTGAAAATTGTTTGCAAATGGTTAAAAAGTGGTTCGATTACAATTTGCTCACTGTGAATGTCAACAAGACAAAATATATTGCATTTACTTGCTACAATACAAGTCGGCCCAATTTCAATACCCAGAAAATTGAAGATGATTTAATGATTTCTTCTGTGGGGTCTGTACGTTATTTGGGAGTGACAGTAGATCAACATTTGCGCTGGGATATTCATGTTGACAATCTTGTTAAGAAGATTAGAGCTCTGCTGCCTCGGTTCATATTCATGTCATCTTTCCTGCAATTACAGGAAATGAAAATTTTGTATTTTGCGTTGGTTCAGTCACTTCTTATGTATGGAATTGTGGCCTGGGGTGGCTTATTGGATGCACACATAAAGAACTTCAGTATTATTCAAAAGTGGATACTTCGAATTATGTTGAAAAAGAATAAATGGCACCCAAGTGATAAAGTCTATAAAGACAGTGAAGTCCTAGATATCAGAAAATTATACATCCATCGGTCGTTGATCTATTGTTTTTGTACATGTCAAATGAACGTTCCCCATCCTGTTCATAAGCATGACACAAAAAGCAAAAATAAACTCTCATTAAAGCCGAAGGTACAGAAACAAATTGGGCAGCGTCACTACAATTATTTAATATTGAAGATTTATGATGTCGTACCATGCATATAGTGGACGCAAGAACCTTGTACTCTTTCAATAGACAAACTATGAATTTGTTGCGAAATATGTCTAAAACAGAGGTAGACAAGATACTGTGAATGTGCATGTATCGGTAAAAAAAAGAAGGAAAAATATACGAAGAAAGAAGGAAAACTTATGGAGAAAGAGAAAAACCCTTACAACAGTATTTACTTGAGAGGGGTTAATTTCGATTTTGATTTTGTTTGTTTATTCAGATTATATTTTTTTATTCCTTAGTTTGAAAAGAAAAATTATGTTTATTTTCATACTACTTTTAGTGTAACGCATTGTCATGTGAGTGAACAAATAAAACTATTATTATTATTATTATTATTATTATTGTTATTATTTACGTGGTTTCAAAATAAAAGAAACTAAATAGTCATAAATTTTTTTTTTCAATAATCTTATTAACAACGAATTTGTTTATAATAATTTTCCTTACAATAATAGATGAAAATTCAAAAAAATTTTATTCATGCGACGATAAAAAACGGATTTATTGAAATTACTATAAAACAATTTGTTTTTATTTTGCAACAACGTAAATTGTTTATGAAAAACTGGAAAAATAATATTTTCAAATTTTTTCAAAAAGGATCTATTCGGAAGCCTCTCAGAAATAGCTCCAACTAAGAAAAAAATCTCAGATCTATTGTTGAACAGTTATAAGACATACAATTTTCATGTTCATGCTTAAAAAATTGGTAATTAATTATTGCATAACTAATTGAAAAATCGTGACAATAATTTTCTACCACCGGATTATGATTCATTCACCTATTCAGTAGATAATGTTTATTGTTGTGTCCATAATGGGCGTGGCTTGCAAGACAGATTCCTAAACTGACTTAACGTCAAGCACTGGAAAGCACAGCCTTTTTTTGGATATTGGCTGTTCATCCCAGAAATTCCAAAAATGAGACCTTGAAATATTCGCTCAAACAGAAAATAAAAATTGATAATGCTTTTCGATGAAAAGTTATTGGATCTAGTTTATATATATATATATATATATATATATATATATATATATATATATATATATATATATATATATATATATATATATAAATAAATATTAATATATATAAATAAATTTATATATATATATATATATATATATATATATATATATATATATATATATATATATATATAATATATATATATATATATATATATATATATATATATATATATATATATATATATATATATATATATATATATATATATATATATATACGTATATATATTTATATATATATATATATATATATATATATATATATATATATATATATATATATATATATATATATATATATATATATATATATATATATATATATATATATATATATATATATATATATATATATATATATATATATATATATATATATATATATATATATATATATATATATATATATATATATATATATATATATATATATATAATATATATATATATATATATATATATATATATATATATATATATATATATATCAGTGGCGTAGATAGCTTTTTGCGATGGGGGGGGGATATGACTTAGTGCAAAATTTCATAAGTTTTTCATCTAGAGTTCTATTTTTGTTGATAAAAATAATCTGTCATGTAGTTAGTACAAAATAAGCAGAAAATTTGAATTAAATTGCAAAAAATTCAAATTATTTGAGTTGGAAAAATTAATTAAAGATCAGTGAAAAATTGAATCATATTTAAATGGATATATACATAATTGAAAATATTCTTGGGAAAATCATAGCAGAAAATCTAGATTTCGGTGTTTTTTGACAATCCATTTATGACCTTGTCAGCTGTGATTCCATTGCACGATGAATTGCCAGAGCAGCCAAACCTTTCAATAACAAAAAATTGGACAAACATGAGTTTTTAATTTGCAATGAATTTTATATATTCGGAAGAGTCATTACAAGTCCATTTTTTTATCGTGCTCCTTTGAATAGTTTTTATTCGCTTCAAACGTCGATACCGGCAACAAAGTTAATATTCCGAGCAACATGATATTCGAAAAAAAAATTCGGGTAAAAGTCGGGCAGATTGAGTTCTTAACTCAATCTGCCCGATGATGGTCTAGTGACTGAAATTGCAATCGCAGTGTTATATTTTTCAAAATATTTTGTGATAATAAACGTAGTAAAATCAAATTTAGTTTTGTTAATCATGTTAAATTATCACGTAGTAACGACGGATTCCATCAACTATTATACAATACTCAATTGCACAGTCGTCACGAAAACATATTTAGATGATTTTTATATAATTGTACATACATAACATCAAAAGAAGTGCTAGTGCTTAGTAAATTTCATGTATACTTAAATACGTAGATGCGAAGACTTCTATTCAATTTTACTATAATTTTTGATGGCTCATGGGGGGGATTGATCCCCTTGATCCCCCCCCCCTATCTACGCCACTGATATAATATATATATATATATATATATATAGTTATATATATATATATATATATATATATATATATATAAATATATATATATATATATATATATATATATATATATATATATAATACAAGCCGAAAAATTGAATCCAGTCTACAGCAAAAACCATATTTTTTAAATTTTAGAAATTTGCTGAGAAGTTAAGTCTGATCATGTAGATTCCCACTAAGACGGGATTTTTTGAAATTCCGCCGTTAAAGGGTTGAAAAAGGGTAAAACGTGTTTTTTTATGTTTCTCGCAAAATAAAGGACTTAGCGATCCCGTTCTTCCACTAAAATGATAAGTAAAATGAACTCTAGGAGGTTGTTTCTCAGTTTTTTGAAATTTCATTGTTCAGGGGTGCAAAAGGGGTAAGTCTGTTTTTTTCATATTGGCTATTTCCGGCAAAATAATCGACTTAGCGATTCCGTTTTTCCACTACAATGTTCCTTATAATTTTATTGAAAAACCATTTTCTGCATTTTTTGATGTTGTATCATTTAGGGGTTGAAAGAGGGTGAAATGTGTTTTTCGTATATTGGCTATTTTTGGCTGATTCTCGCAAAATAATAGACTTAGCGATCCCGCTCTTTCACGAAAATGTTGAGTAAAATTAACTCTAGAAAGTGGTTTCTCAGTTTTTTGAAATTCCATCATTTAGGGGTACAAAAGGGGTAAGTCTGTTTTTTTTATATTGGCTATTTTCGGCAAAATAATCGACTTAGCGATTCCGTTCTTCCACTACAATGTTCCTTATAATTTTATTAAAAAACCATTTTCTGCATTTTTTGATGTTGTATTATTTAGGGGTTGAAAGAGGGTGAAATGTGTTTTTCGTATATTGGCTATTTTTGGCTGAATCTCGCAAAATAATGGACTTAGTGATCCCACTTTTTCTCGAAAATATTAAGTAAAATTAACCTTAGAAAGTAGTTTCTCAGTTTTTTGAAATCCCATCATTTAGGGGTGAAAAAGGAGTGAATCTTTTTTTTTTATTGGCTAATTCTAGCAAAATAATCGACTTAGCGATTTAATTCGGCCACTAAAATGTTCCTTATAATTATCTAGAAAAACCACTTTCTCCATTTTTTAAAATTCGATCATTCAAGGGTTGAACGGGGGTGGAATAAATTTTTGGTATATTGGCTATAAAGCGTATCTATAGAATTTTTGAAGTATAAAAATAATGATAAGTATTACGTACGATACGCAGGGAGTGAAAATAAATTTAATAAAAAATTTTTTTTTCAAGTTTTTCGTTCCTGATATGATCAAGTATTCAATTTTGCGTACTTTTCTGTTGACACCATCGAATTGGTTCGAATAGTTATCGAAGAAACGGAAAAAAAACCCAAAAAAAGTGTAATATGTGTAGTCAGTATTTTGTTCATTTTTCTTATTTCCAACATGCTAAGCGTAAACCGTTTTTACAACATCGAAGAGGAAGAATGTGGAAAGGTCATGCATCTCATGAATTTTGGAAATATCATCACAGGTTGTTTCAAATTTTGTGACGAAAATTGTTATCAAAAATTGGCTATAACTTCTAGTTTTCAAATTAGAACCCTATTTTTTCATGATTGCGTTGAATTCTGCGATGAAAAATAATGATAGTTTTTCAACACGATTGTGCTCCTAAATTCAATGATTTCTGAGTTATTCGAGATTTTCCGTAATTATGGCGTACGTAGAGTCAAATTCATCGAAGAGTCGACGTATATTCTTATGAAACTATAGGAACATTCTGTAACCATGGAAGATAAATTATCTATTAATTATTCACAAGTGTCAGGTCTAATTCGTTATCTTCATTTCTCGATTTAAAAAAATGAATCGTTATTCTAATAATGAAATTCTAGATCTATTTTCTTATACATGGTGAATGTGACAGAATTATTATTCGAACCTGCCGGACTTTCAACGAGAAGTATTCCCAGTTACCTTCCATGACGGAGAAGATCTTCCGAAAATATGTTTCAAACTTTCAAAGTTTTGGAAGTGTAAGAGATCTTGAAGAATATAAAAGAGGTGTAGTTGATGATGAGGAGAATGAAATCAGTGTTTTGACCTATTTCGAAGCGAATGAAAATGCATCTATTCGATGTGCAGCTCATGAAACCGATGTAAGCAGAAATTCAGTGAAACGAATTTTGAAGAGACACAAAATGCATGACTATAAATATGAGAAAGTTCATACATTAGAACCAGGTGACTACATGAAAAGGCTAAGTTTTTGTAGAAGAATATTAGAAAAACTTGAAAATGATGAAAATTTTTTGAAAAATATCATTTGGACAGACGAAGCTAAATTCAATAATGAAGAACTATTTAATAGAAAAAATTGCCACATTTGGAAAAGTGCGAATCCACATGAAAAGAGACAGAGAAATCTCCAGAACAAATTTAGTTTTAATGTGTTCGCTCTTTTAATGAACAATAAAGTGCGGTACTACATTTATGAAGAAAATTTGAATACAGAAAAATTTTTGAAAATCCTAAGAACTTTTGTTTCTGATTTTTTGGATGAATTACCGTTGAGTGAGTCGAGTACCGCATTTTATCAATTTGATGGATATCGGCACATAGTTCGCTCGAGGTTTCGGAAGAACTGAATGCAATGTTTGGTAATCGGTGGATCGGACGCCGTTCTTCACTGTCTTGGCCCCCAAGATCTCCTGATCTTAGTCCCTTGGATTTTTAATTATGGGGTACAATGAAGAATAAAATCTATGAATCTCCTATTGGAAGCAAAGAAGATTTAATACGTCGTATTGATGATGCTTTCCACTCTCTAAAGGGGGAGGAAATCGAACGAGCGACTAACCGTGGTGTTTTAAGACGTCTTAGCAAGTGTGTGGAACAAAATGGCTATCATATTGATATATCACTTTTACCTGATCTTTTGTTTTGTAAATTTAAGTTTTGATAAGTATTTTTATTTATTCATTATCATAAGTACCAAATCCATTTAATGTGTTTTCCTTCCATTGAAGAGATGAATTTTCATTCGCTTCGAAATAATTCAAAACACTAATTTCATCATCCTCATCATCAACTATCCTTATTTCGTATTCTCTAGGTGCTCTAACACTTTCAAAACTTAAAAAGTTTGAACCATATTTTTAGAAATTGTAAAAAAATAGGGATGCTTCTCAATGGATTCTCGACATTCTGTAGAATTCACAATGAATTTGAAATAAATAATATCATTTGAAACTGTATTTGAATGTGTATTGCGTATTTAATTGAAAGAATATAATATAAGAAATAAATCCAAAACCAAATAATTAAATAGCGACGGCTCATTTTGTGAAATGACTGCCACTTGTGAATAATTAATACATAATTTATCTTGGTTACAGAATGTTCCTATGGTTTTATAAGAATATTTATCGAATCTTTTTGGATTCGATGAATTTGACTCTACGTACACCATAAATACGAAAAATCTCAAATAACTCAGAAATTATTGAATTTAGGAGCACAATCATTTCCAACACTATCATTATTTTTCTTCGCAGAATCCAACGCAATCATAAAAAAATAGGGTTCTAATTTGAAAAAAGAAGTTATGGCCAATTTTTGATCACAATTTTCGACACAAAATTTGAAACACCCTGTGATGATATTTCCAAAATTCATGAGATGCATGACCTTTCCACATTCTTCCTCTTCGATGTTGTAAAAACGGTTTACGCTTAGCATGTTGGAAATAAGAAAAATGAACATAATACTGACTACATATATTTGACTTTTTTGGGTTTTTTTTTCCGATATTTCGATAACTATTCGAACCAATTCGATGTTGTCAACAGGAAGGTACGCAAAATTGAATACTTGATCATATCAGGAACGAAAAACTTGAAAAAGATATATTTGATTAAATTTATTTTCACTCCCTGTATGAACGGAAGTGATTGAGCTCCGAAAATATTTTAGCTCTGTAGAGAATCTTGAGCAATATCATAATCCCAATTTTCAGATTTCAAATATGTCCAGTTCTCCATAAACGTCTAATAGGCAATCTAACTTGGGACACCCTTTATATATATACATATATATATATATATATATATATATATATATATATATATATATATAATAAATATATATATATTATATATATATATATATATATATATATATATATATATATATATATATATATATATATATATATATATATATATATATATATATATATATATATATATATATATTATATATATATATATATATATATATATATATTATATATATATATATATATATATGTATATATAATATATATATAGGTATTATATATATATATATTATATATATATTTATATATATATATATATAGATATATAATATATATTTATAATATATATATAATATATATATATATATATTATATATATATATATATATATATATAAATATATATAGATATATATATATAAATATATATATATATATATATATATATATATATATATATATATATATATATATATATATATATATATATATATATATATATATATATATATATATATATATATATATATATATATATATGGAAAACTTGGTTTTCGGAATGAACCGCGTAAAAGATTTGAAAAATCTCGACGTTTCGGCTCCTTTTGTGAAGTCATCTTCAGGAGAATTAGAAAGGGAATAATTCAGATACGTGGCCTCAATCTGCCTACTCCAAGAATCGAATTAGGAGGAATCGGAAACAATACGATTAATAGCTAGTTAAAGGGTATAATAATCAAATTTTAGGGATTATATTCTGCGTTTTTGAAGGACTGGTCAAAGTTAGGTGACGTCACCGTTCAGTACCGCTGCCATCTTCAATTTTTTTAAATGGCAGCGTAGGGCGAGTGATATATCGTAGAAAAGCTTATTTCTCCTTCTTTTCAAATATATAGAACAAGAACCATTTAACAGTATCTATAGAACAAGATCTTTAACAGTTATGTGTGTTAATTTCACTTTATTTTGCACGACTGTTGGTACATCACTGGTAGACGGTTATTGTAAAAAAACAGTAGTAAGCAATGAAAACACATGTCAAAAAATACCTTGAAATTATAGTTCATTTTGTATTTTCATTTGATAACAGCAGTGTTTTCAACATATGTTTGAATAGTTGATGGATTCAATATTGGTATTTGATACATGCAGTGTTTGAGCTGTATTTTCGAATAGTAAATTAAGAATTGTATTACTTATCAGAAAAAGAAAGAATCCAGATACTAATATTAATTGTATATGGTGATAAAAAACGTACATATGATGAAGTTAGTCATTTGTTCAATTATTTAAATCCTCAACATGCCCCTATAGGTAGATCAACAGTTTCCAAAATATTAAATAAATTTAATGAAACCGGTATCGTACAGGATCGCCGAAGGTCTGGCAGAACAAAAACTACAACTAACGAAGATAAGACTTTAGACGTCTTAGTAGATATTCAACAAAATCATCAAACATCGACGTATGAATTGGCAAGGAATCATGATATTAGC
Organism: Cynegetis impunctata; assembly: GCA_030704885.1. NCBI lineage: Eukaryota > Metazoa > Arthropoda > Insecta > Coleoptera > Coccinellidae > Cynegetis > Cynegetis impunctata. Next base: position 12,575 of record JARQZK010002930.1, on the reverse strand, counting down.
AGGAAGTCGGAACAAAAAATTTTGCATGAAAAAAAGTTTTATCTGTGCAAAATTAAACACCACCAAGTATTAGCT
>JARQZK010002930.1:0-7500 GCA_030704885.1 Cynegetis impunctata | reverse complement strand
AGTCGCTCAACCGTCGACATCTGAATATATTCATATGGTGCGTTAAATTTATTATTTGTAAATATCAGATTATATTTTGAAAAAATATTGAATGTTGAATATTATTTCAGGCGCCGCTACACCCAACAGGTTCTGGATTACCCGAATATACGAGTTCACAGTTAGAGAAACAGGTTCGTTGAAATATTTTATTTATTGAAATTAGTCACTAGTTTTCGTATTTTTTGACTCTATTATTCATTTTTTGTAGATGTCTTCGCAAGGGAATATATTAAAGCAGCCGTCTACATCAGGGTATATTGATATGGTACGATAAATTTATTATTTGTAAATATCCGATTATATTTTGCAACAATACTGAATGTTTAATATTATTCCAGCATGATCCATACCAAACATGGCAGGGATTACCCGAATATACGAGTTCACTGTTAGAGAACCAGGTTCGTTGAAATATTTTTATTGAAATTAGTCATTAGTTTTCGTTTTTTCTGACTCTATTCTTCATTTTTGTAGATGTCTTCACAAGAGAATATAGTCGCTCAACCGTCGACATCTAGATATATTCATATGGTGCATTAAATTTATTATTTGTGAATATCAGATTATATTTTGAAAAAAATATTGAATGATGAATATTATTTCAGGCGCCGCTACATGCAACAGGCTCTGGATTACCCGGATATACGAGTTCACAGTTAGAGAAACAGGTTCGTTGAAATATTTCATTTATTGAATCTTGCTAATAACATATTTTCCAGCCTTCCTTAGATGTCAACCGTAACTACATATACCTCATCAGTACCAGTTCCAAATTTTACAAAAAGTTCAATTCTATAGCCCGGGTGATACATTTCACCATTAACGATGATCAAGTTGGAGATAACCCCAATGAATGGCTAGAGGTAAGAATATTTTTCAATAATCTATATACATTTGCATAATTTTGTTTTATTTTCAGAACGTAATTAAGGAACTGTTACGGAGAGGTTTAGAAGATTGTGCCCCAGGCGATTATGTCGGCATAAAGATCGATAATGCCAATATATCGGAAAGGCCAATCGGTATTTCTCTAAGGAAGGCTGAGCAATATGATGCGGCGGTTTTTATGGATGTGTTAACGAAAGATTTACAGAGTAATGAAAGCTTTTTCACCAAAGACTTGTTAACACTATCCATAACAAGAATTTCTGTACTGAGTGGCAGTGGGTACGTGAACTTAACAGGTGAGTCAGCGGAAGACTATTGTTCCATAAAAAAAAAAGTTTCATTATAACTCCGTATGCAGAGGATAATATGTGTTTTGCTAGGGCATTAGTTCTAGCAATTATTTTCAGAACAGAGGGGCCTAAACAAGTAGAACTAATGCTCCGAAGTTAAGATATATTAGATAATAGAGCGCTTATACTATGCGGTAATGTAGGTATTGATAGATATACAGTTTGCAATTATGAGCATATTGATTTATTTCAAAATTATTTAGTAAATTATTCAATTATCGTTTATAATTCGCGAAACGGATCCACTACCTGTTACGAAGGGCCGCGTGACCATAAACGAACGACTTTAAATTTATATCTAGAGAATGGGCATTATAACGTAATTAAATCGTTGACTGGTGCCTTTTCGACACAATTCTTTTGTGAAATGTGTAGAAAAGGATTCTCTAAGTTTATGAGGCATGCAGATTGTCCATTCAGGTGCCCTTGTTGCCACACATTATGCGAAGAAAAGGTAGATTCCATTGTATGCGACGCTTGTAACCGCGATTTTAGAGGTAGAATTTGTATTGAGAATCATAAAAAGTCTTTATGCTCACAATTGAAGAGGTGTCTATCATGTCATAAATCTGTTAGGAAGAGTAAAAGAGTACACAAATGCGGTTATATATATTGCTCAACTTGCGGCTGTGAAAAACCAATTAGACATGATTGTTTCATGAGAGTCTGTCCAAACATTCAAAAAAATAAAAAGTTTGTTTATATATTTTACGATTTCGAATGCACACAAGACACCCCGAATGAAAGAGGTCATTTCGAGCATTTACCTAATTTGTGCGTTGCACAGAATATTTGTAATGTATGTCTGAATAACGATGATATATCTCAAAGTTGTCAAACGTGCGGGACACGTCAGCATATATTCAAAGAAAATCCCGTGAAAGAATTTCTAAAGTATGTGTCGTCGTCATTCAGAAAACATAACATTTTCTGTATAGCGCACAACAGTAAGGGTTACGATAGTTTGTTTGTTTTAAGAGAGATAATGAAGAATGTCAAAGCATGGAATCCTAAAATTATAAGCAACGGTACCAAATTAATGTCGATAAAATGTAATAACATTAAATTTATAGATTCGTTAGATTTCATACCTTTACCTCTATCGAAACTGCCTGCAACTTTTGGATTTGAAGGTGTCAAAGGATATTTTCCCCATTTTTTCAATACATCAGCGAATCAAAATTATACCGGGCCTCTTCCAAATTACGAATTTTATGCACCTGACGCGATGAACACTACTGACCGCGAAAAATTTTTTGTTTGGTATAATGAAATGGTAAATTCAAATTTTATTTTTAATATGGATACAGAAATACAAAAATATTGTGTTTCAGATGTGGATATTTTGAGAAAAGCATGTTTGAAATTCAGAGATACTTTTATATCGTCCACAGATTTAGATCCCTTTTTAGAGAGTATTACAATAGCTGGTGCATGTAATCAAGTATATAGACGAAAATTTCTCATTTCATACCATAGGCATAATACCCCCTAAGGGTTATAGAATGAAAGATAATTCATCTATGGGAGCTTTGAAATGGTTGTTGTATATGCAGGGTGTTTTGAATACCAATATACAGCATGCAGGTTCGGGTAGAGAAATGAGATTACCTGAAGGAATTTTGGTTGATGGCTATATAGAATCCACAAAAACTGTTCTTGAGTATAACGGGTGCTATTTCCACGGTTGTAGAAAGTGTTTTAAACACACCACTATTGAGTTAGATCGCGATAACAAAAAGAAAGAACAAATGTTTCAAAAATATGAATCTACAATAGCCAAACAACGTAAAATTCGTTCACTTGGGTATAATCTCATTACTATATGGGAATGTGAATTTAACGAATTTTTGAAAAGTAATCCAGGTATGAAAGCTAATTTGGACAGACACTATGAGCAATATAAAAATCCCTTGAACCCCCGGGACGCATTTTTTGGAGGTAGAACTAACGCTGTTAGGTTACATCACAGCGTCAATTCTGATGAGAATGAAGAAATTCATTATTACGATGTTTGTTCGCTGTACCCCTTTGTAAATAAATATAAAAAATGTTCTATTGGACATCCCAAGGTCCATATAGGTGACGAATGTTTAGGTATAGATTTGAATAAGGTAGAAGGTCTTGTAAAGTGTTTAGTTCTACCCCCACAAAACCTGTATCATCCCGTGCTTCCCTACAGATGTAACGGTAAACTTATGTTTCCACTGTGTCGTACGTGCGTTGAAAATCTCCAGCAAGACGAGTGTCTTCATACGGACGAAGAACGTTCGTTTATCGGAACGTATGTTGCTGATGAGTAACGCAAGGCAATCGAACTTAATTATACAGTAATAATAATTTGAAGTTTGGGAGTACAAAGTTACACAATATAATACGGTTAGTAAGGAGGGTGGGTTATTTACAGAATATGTTAATCAATTTTTGAAATTAAAGCAGGAAAATAGCGGTTGGCCATCTAATTGTTGTAACGAACAGGACAAAATTAATTATATAGAAGAATATTTTCACAGAGAGCAGATAAAATTATATAAAGATAATATTGCGAAAAATTTAGGTTTCAGATATCTTGCTAAATTAATGCTTAACAGTTTTTGGGGTAAATTCGGTCGGAGGGAAAATCTACCCCAAACTTCAATTATTATAAATCCTGAAGAACTTTTTAAACTAATGGTAGATCCCGCGAAAAAAAGCAAATCCATTTTATTCATAGATGACGAATCTATTGTAATAAATTGGGATTATGTCGACGAAGCTATTTCACCGTTGAAAACTGTGAATGTAGCGATTGCCGCGTACACAACAGCAAGTGCGAGGCTAGTGTTGTATGAATATTTGGAGAAATTGGGGCAAAGGGTTATTTATTTTGACACTGATAGTATCTTTGTAACAAAGAAACCTGGTGAATGGTTACCTGAAACTGGAGATTTTTTGGGCATGATGACCAATGAGTTGGAATCATACGGTAAAAATGCCTACATTACAGATTTCATAAGTTCAGGCCCTAAATCATATAGTTTTAAAGTGTTCTGCCCTGATACAAAACAGAGAAAGACAGTTTGTAAAGTTGAGGGTATCACGCTCAATTATAAGAATGTACAACTGATTAATTTTGAGACTATGAAATCTCTACTATTGGGTGAGGCGCATAGTATAACCACTCTTAATGATAGAAAGATTGTACGCTATCGAAATTATCATATAGTATCGAAACCAGAATCAAAAAAACTATTCAGTACAGTTTAATAAAAGACGACGTTTACCTGAAAGTTTCGATAGCGTACCGTATGGTTTTAAGTTTTGAGATATATATCGACAAAAGGATTTTGTAAATAAAATTTTATATAGAAAGATTTATGAGTAAGTTATTTAATTTTAATAAATATTTATTGTTTATCCTGTACATTTTATTTTTTGAAATAGTAGTTCTAGTCATGTAATGTATTGTTATACGTTTAATTTTCTTAAAAGAGTAGTCATGAATTGAACAATATTGTTGAACCTTTAACAAAAATTACTCCCTACTCGGTACACACACTGTCAATTAAATTATTAAATTCTGTATTTGACACAGAACCACCTTCCCAGCAGAGACCATGATGATTATTTTCGAGCCATCTATTAGTTTTGCAGCATGATGAGGTTAAGGAATCCCAGTCACATACAGGTTTGAATAAACAATGTTGTACATCATTTTCATCTAACGAAAGGATAGCCAACTCTTCCTATTACATCCTTGTGTATCGATAAGCACTGCGGTCATTTTTAACTTCCGTAATCCACAACTACGTTACGATTTTTATCCATTTCGATGATATTATCAAACTCTGCATACAATATCAGATTAACAGTCTCTGTCAAAGCTTCGTTGAAACTAACTTCTATTCGCAGGCTACCATTCCTTATAAGGTTCCAGTGGGTTGTCGAAATAGCGGACATATCGGGAGTTAAATCGAAAGCTGTGATAAAATTACCCCCGCAATAGTCTTCTCGTGAAATATGATTTCCCTCATTAGAAAAATGAATACCCGTTCCAGAAGAGAGACTTTGATACGATGTAATGAACAAACCGTTTTCAAAATTAGGTTGTAGAGGTTTTGATGGGATTTGCTCGCCGTCGATATAAAGTGATAGATAATTTACAGAGTAATGTTTGAAATCAAACGAGTTGCTGTCGAAAGAACCGTTGAAACTTTTATTAGAAACGAATCCAAGAACACATCTTTTAGGTAATTGACCTATATATATATATATATATATATATATATATTATCTAAAGATTTACTCTGCAGTCCGGGGGGAATCGTTAGAACTTTGACATCAACTCTAGTTATTGGGTATTTTGCGGTTGTTACATCTAAAGCTTTATTATGAGCCAATAAAACTGTGGGTGATATTTTCACTCTCTGAACCAATAAACTGGCTTCGACGATTTCTATCTTTCCTTTCAGATTTGCGGCCGACATTAAACTAAAACTGTTTCTAGCTCTAACAAATTTGAGACGTAGTTCCACACCTTCCATTAAAAAATTTTCTTGATTGAAAAGGTCTCCATGTACTTTGCCTATTAAGTCAACTTCTTTACTTCCCTCCGTGAAATACTTTCTTTGATGAAAGCCTACATTGTCGGCACCCGTTGATTGCATTTTGAGAGGTGTATCGGGGTACCATAAACCCGCAGTAAGATGCGACTCTTTAGCGTTCGATCCATAACTCAAGAGAGTTTCAATGTACGATCTGTAACCATATGTATTATTCGGCGGTGATACCAATTTTTGGTTCAGATACACATCAACCTGGTTGAATATCGAGTGTAAAGTATTATTTACAGGTGCTATAATGTCTGTATCTTCAAGTTTTGAATTATCTTCTTTCATAATCCTCAAACGTATATATAGGAGAGTATGCGATAAATCAATATACTCGTTCGTTAATCCACTGATGATAAATTCTAAAGGTGACTCATCGTTAAGAACTGAGATAGGTTTGAAGTGTATGTAGTGGCCTTTTTCTATGCTCGTTTGAGTTGGTGGTATAGACAATAAATCTAATTCAGATTTTACACATTCACACGAATTATTATGTAGATAAGCCATTTCAGCTGAAAATATCTTGTCTGATGCGTTTGGCTCGCGACTTGTCTCGTTTGATTGCGGACTTTGAATGGCTTTTTCTTTTACGATTATCGTTTTTTATACCATCTCCATTCATAGATTTCATTTTTTCAACCATTTTATGGCCGATATGTTTAGTTGTCTCCTCGAACCTGTTTTTCAACGAATCTCTAATAGGTTTATCCGCAATTACATCATTCAAAAAGTCGCTACCACTCTTAAGTACTTCTTTACCGACGGCCTTTGTACCAGATTTGATTAGAGGAAATGCCATCCGCCATAATCCTTTGAAAAAACTTCCTAACCCTTGCCCTTTCTGATAATATTGACCCCTGTATATCGACCCAATACCGCTCCCCGCCTGATGCAGATAATAATCGTGATTAGGGCAATTGCCACCACCACTTAATGAACGCATAATTTCAATATTAATAGTACCGTGTACTTGAAACGTTCAATGGCTAATAAAGATTTTTTTACATATATACGTACTTATATACTAGAATAAACAAGTAGCAATTTATTTTTCTCATTTTTATTATACAAATATGTTTTGAATTATTACAAATCAATTCTCTTAAAATGTAATTTAATACTAGAAGTTCCATACATGAAAGGTATACTCTCTCCGGTTTCAGATCTTATGTCGATTTCGATGTTTTCAAATTCCTTTTTATTAATGATACGTAATGAATGGAATCGAATATTTTTGCTTTGGATGCACCATAAGTATAATTTGAATTATCGATGGGTACGTTTCTCAATAATTTCGTAGAATAATCACCAACGTATTGTGGTACAATGAGATCACAGTAAACAAACATCTGACTGGGTAAACCTAGTAATACATTAGCAGGGTGAATACTCTGCTTGCTTTTGCATAAGTCCTGTTCTGGTTTGAATCCCAACTGCAAAGCTAATTTTGGTGAAAATGATAGGCACGTTAGTTTCGATCCGGTGAGATTAACCAATACTTGATTAGTAAGTTGATCGTAGGTAAATGTTATTTCCTTCTTGAATTCGGGTGTCTTATTCAGTGCATTCACGATACTCTCGATATCATTATAAATACTAGGTTTTATCCGTGTTTTAGAACGGTCTAATAA
>JARQZK010002929.1:632500-642500 GCA_030704885.1 Cynegetis impunctata | reverse complement strand
TTTGTTTCAGTAGACAATATTTTAGGTGGTTCCATGTCAGAGGAATCATTTTGCAGCATTTCGCAGTCTTGCTCAGTGTTTTGTGTTATGCCTTTGCTCGCGCTATTTTCTATCTCTATATCATGTTCCAAAGGAATGTAATTTTCTGTTTACTCATCTATTTCAGGATGCCAATTTCTTGCAAACTTTTACCTTTATATTTTTCTAGGTCTTCCTCTTGGCATACTAACAGCAACTTACTTATTTTTCCAGTTTGATAAATTTCGTCTGTTAATCTATAACATTCTTCGTGAGTTTTGTCAGTATGTCCCATGAAGGATGCAAGCTGCTGTTCTGCAAGTTCAGTTTTTTCCATGTTGAATATTTGTGTTATTGTAGCTAGATGTTTTCTCAGCCTAGTTGATGTTAAAGATTGAGCTTTTTCATTGTCACCTAAAGCTAATTCAATCTCAGTTCAAAAGAATTCAATCTCAGTTATTAAAGCTAATTGAGCTAATTTTTTCCTAACTAAGTACCCATTTATAGGATTGAACGTTTTAGGTACACCAAACAGATACATGTTCGAATCTAATTGAATATTTTTTCCTAGATTATTCAAAAATGTAAAGGACTCAACATGAGTCTTATTGAACAGCACTGGAACTCCACGACCCCGTTTTCCTCTTACAAAAATAAACGAGAACCTCCAAATTCCCGCCATAAAGCCCATAATTATTTTAAATTTCAATCTTACACGTTTAAGGATGCTAAAGTAACTGCAATCTGTAACACGTTCGTTACAAACAAGATTGCCAAGTATATATGGATGCCAAAGTAACCGCAATCTGTAACGTGTTCGAAGTAATGAAATCGCGATTGTAGCACTCTAGTTACTGTTTTCGAAAATTCAAATTAGAATTCAAATATTAAATGTCGACATAGACCGAACAGTAATGAGAATATTTTAAGAATAGTTAAAACTTTAGCTTCATCTACCAGAAAATTGAATTTGATGAAAAAATTTCAATATTTCTCAATAATTTCCATCCTCGTATTATGACGATTTTCTCAATATTCCATCGAATGACATTGTTATATCTATCTCTTAAGATAATATTCATTTCCTGAAAATTTGATATCCGAAATGACTGTGATTATAAGGCAGAACAATTTCATAATAGAGAAGTTATTAGACATAAGTTCATACATAAATCTGAATATTTTGAAATCTAGACTCTAAATAGCCCGAATTACCTATGTAACTAACTGACAGGTACTAAAATTATATGATAGTTTCTTCAAAGAAATTATGAATTTTCAGATTTTCAGTTGACTGAAAAAAAAAACATTTCTAGCCAATTCTATGTTTTTATGAATATTAATTTGTTTTTTTTAAGTTTTTTGGTGCTCTGCAAATAGATGCTTCTATATAGCATATAAACCTTTTTTGAAATGGTATCCATTATTTAGTAAGGTGTCATATTAGAAAAAATTTTATTCAATAATCTGAAACTAATATCATTTTTTTCTTAGGGAAATGATCAAAAGTTCAATTTCACTTCCATGTAGAAAAAACGAAACTAATAATAATTACTGTCATTAATTTCTATATAGTCGGAAAAGTAGATGATATTTTTCGATATTACACTTAAACTTGAATAATGAATAGTTACAAATTCACAGAAATCAATACAAATGAAAAAACGTTTTAGGCTCTGTCCAAGAATTTCAAAGTAACAGCCTTTAAATGAATTTGAAGTGCACTTATACTTAGTTGGATTTAGCAAAATCACAATTCGCTTTTCATTTATAAACGAGACTAACGTAAATATCCAAACAATCACATAATTCGCTAGAGTATTGCCAGCCGCAACGTTGTCAGATTTATGGATGCCAAATTAACCGCTACTCTGACTGCCTTGTAAGTATACACAATCGAACTAGCGCACCCTAGCACATATACACTCGAACTACAGTATACTCGTATTTTTCGAAGAATTATCAAAATAGCATCCATCGTTTTAATCGCTTTTACGCATGAATAATAAGTATATCAACACACAGGAAAAGTTTTTTGAGAAAGTCAAATTGGCATCTGTATATTGGATGCCAATTTACTTCGGATGCTACTTGAACCGCAGATTTTGCAGGCGGGATGCCAATATGGACGCGAACTAAATATATATATATATATATATATATATATATATATATATATATATATATATATATATATAACTAATATATATATATATATATATATATATATATATATATATATATATATATATATATATATATATATATATATATTATATATATATATATATATATATATATATATATATATATATATATATATATATATATATATATATTTAGTTCGCGTCCATATTGGCATCCCGCCTGCAAAATCTGCGGTTCAAGTAGCATCCGAAGTAAATTGGCATCCAATATACAGATGCCAATTTGACTTTTTCAAAAAACTTTTCCTGTGTGTTGATATACTTATTATTCATGCGTAAAAGCGATTAAAACGATGGATGCTATTTTGATAATTCTTCGAAAAATACGAGTATACTGTAGTTCGAGTGTATATGTGCTAAGGTGCGCTAGTTCGATTGTGTAATATATATTATACAAGGCAGTCAGAGGAGCGGTTAATTTGGCATCCATAAATCTGACAACGTTGCGGTTGGCAATCCTCTAGCGAATTATGTGATTGTTTGGATATTTACGTTAGTCTCGTTTATAAATGAAAAGCGAATTGTGATTTTGCTAAATCCAACTAAGTATAAGTGCACTTCAAATTCATTGAAAGGCTGTTACTTTGAAATTCTTGGACAGGATCTAAAACGTTTTTGCATTTGTATTGATTTCGGTGAATTCGTAACTATTCATTATTCAAGTTTAAGTGTAATATTGAAAAATATCATCTACTTTTCCGACTATATAGAAATTAATGACATTAATTATTATGATAATTGATTTCGAAGTTTCGTTTCTTCTACATGGAAGTGAAATTGAACTTTTGATCATTTCCCTAAGAAAAAAATGATATTAGTTTCAGATTATTGAGTAACATTTTTTCATAATATGACACCTTACTAAATAATGAATACCATTTCGAGAAAGGTTTATATGCTATATAGAAGCATCTATTTGCAGAGCACCAAAAAACTTTTAAAAAAATTACAAATTAATATTCATAAAAACATAGAATTGGGCTAGAAATGTTTTTTTTTTCAGTCAACTGAAAATTCATAATTTCATTGAAGAAACTATCATATAATTTTAGTACCTGTCAGTTAGTTACATAGGTAATTCGGGCTATTTAGAGTCTAGATTTCAAAATATTCAGATTTATGTATGAACTTATGTCTAATATAACTTCTCTATTATGAAATTGTTCTGCCTTATAATCACAGTTATTTCGGATACCAAATTTTCAGGAAATGAATATTATCTTAAGAGATAGATATAACAATGTCATTCGATGGAATATTGAGAAAATCGTCATAATACGAGAATGGAAATTATTGAGAAATATTGAAATTTTTTCATCAAATTTAATTTTCTGGTCGATGAAGCTAAAGTTTTAACTATTCTTAAAATATTCTCATTACTGTTCGGTCTATGTCGACATTTAATATTTGAATTCTAATTTGAATTTTCGAAAACAGTAACCAGAGTGCTACAATCGCGATTTTATTTACTTCGAACACGTTACAGATTGCGGTTACTTTGGCATCCATATATACTCGGCAATCTTGTTTGTAACGAACTTGTTACAGATTGCAGTTACTTAAGCATCCGTAAACGTGGAAGATTGAAATTTCCAATAATTATGGGCTTTATGGCGGGAATTTGGAGGTTCTCGTTTATTTTTATAAGAGGAAAACGGGGTCGTGGAGTTCCAGTGCTGTTCAATAGGACTCATGTTGAGTCCTTTACATTTTTGAATAATCTAAGAAAAAATATTCAATTAGATTCGAACATGTATCTGTTTGGTGTACCTAAAACGTTCAATCCTATAAATGGGTACTTAGTTATGAAAAAATTAGCTCAATTAGCTTTAATAACTGAGATTGAATTCTTTTGAACTGAGATTGAATTAGCTTTAGGTGACAATGAAAAAGCTCAATTTTTAACATCAACTAGGCTGAGAAAACATCTAGCCACAATAACACAAATATTCAACATGGAAAAAACTGAACTTGCAGAACAGCAGCTTGCATCCTCCATGGGACATACTGACAAAACTCACGAAGAATTATAGATTACCAGACGAAATTTATCAAACTGGAAAAATAAGTAAGTTGCTGTTAGTATGCCAAGAGGAAGACCTAGAAAAATATAAAGGTAAAAGTTTGCAAGAAATTGGCATCCTGAAATAGATGAGTAAACAGAAAATTACATTCCTTTGGAACATGATATAGAGATAGGAAATAGCGCGAGCAAAGGCATAACACAGAAACCTGAACAATTTAATCGAAAAATATTTTGAAATATTTTCAAACAAAACATGGCCACAAATAAAAGACTATGTAGCTAATCAATTCAATAAAAAAAATCAGCGTTGTATTGTATTCAGATTTATTATTGATTCAAAGAAATCTATGAAATACGTTATTATTTCAGTTTTTTATTTGTGTAGTGTGTTCTTATCTACTCATTAAGTTAATATTTTTTGAAAAATGTTTTACTCAATTCTCCTTTTATGCACGTTCTTTGACACCTTAAATGAACAGTTTTTGTCTGTATCTATAACTATGTACATTAATAATAAAAATGTGATTTTCGAGTAATATGTCTGACCTACTAATTAATTCCGTGTTCAATCAAAGTTACAAATTATTTAGATAAAAAACCTGTTACTCTAATGTTTGTCCCATGCACTTTACTCCTGGAAAAATCCTGATTTATTTAAACTTGGAAGTAATCGAAATATTATTTTAAGGCAATTACAGACTAGAAGCGAAAGGTATAAAAGTACTTGAAAATAGGTTATCCTCGCAAATTTTGATAACCTAATTCACCAAATGCTATCATACCAAAGATGTGAAAAGAAACCAGGAAACAAAGAAATTCATAACCTTCTGCTCACCTGATAAACTCAATACCTATAACATTTATGAATGATTCGCAAGAGATTATTTTGTGTTGTTTTAAAATATAGGCATTCATTTTTTATTGAAAACACTATAATAAATTCGAACTTATATTAATCTAGTAGGTGATTGAATCATTGGCATATATCACAAAAATGAAACAAATCTGAAAAAGTGAAAATACAGATTTTATAGCTCATGGAACACATGATATTAGGGGAACAAAGATTATTTTGAATTTAATGAAATAGAAAATAAAATGTATTAAAATTGAAGCACCTCATCAAAAAGTGAAAAGGTCACCTTCAATTGAAACCATATACAAAAAAATTTCTCACAGAATCTTCTATTTTATCATTTGAAGCAAAGCAGCCATCCAGCTTTATGTGATATGTATCTCAAACAATTACATTTTACAGAAAATGTTCAAGTTAATTCCGAAGATCATGAGAACATGAAAACCGGCTTACTCTATCTCCTTTAGGAATTGGCAACACTGTAGTGATGCCACTTTGGTTCTTCTCTGTACGTGAAAATATACAAACGGATGCCAAAGTAGCCGTTGTGCTGAACGGAGTTCCCTTTGGCCACATTTCTAATACAATATACACGATATACAGATAAGGATGCCATTTAACTACGATGTTTGTAGGGATGCCGTTTTGTTCCCCAACTAAATATATATATATATATATATATATATATATATATATATATATATATATATATATATATATATATATATATATATAAAATAAATTGCTTACATGATAAAGATTTTTTTCATTAACTTACATGTTCTTCCAGCTTTTTCATTTGATTTTTTGATCTGATTCTTGGCATCCAATCACCCTTTATAATTGAATTAAATGCCTTTTTGTAATCCTGTATTTTTACAAATTCCTCCATGATACTCTGCAATTGTGTAGAATTTGCTTTTAAAGGAGGTTTCGACTTAATACTCATTTTATGTGTACTGAATCCCAAGTAAGGATCCAAGACCAAAGATGTGGCAAGATCATCATTCTCAGATAGTTCTCGAGGACTCATTCCGGTAGGTTGCATTTTATATTGGTGGGAAATACGATGCGTTACATCTACACCCATTGTTACAGTAGATGATCCCTAACAGAAAGAATACTTGATTTATAAGGTTACACGAATTTTCAAAATTCAAAGAAGTGCTTCATGTTATGAATGCAGATAATGAAAATCAGAGAAAAGGGTACTTTGTTGTTTTATTATTTTATAATGTTAGTGAATTACTGACAAACCATATTAGTCTAGTCAACAAGTGCGTTTTTGTTCAACTTTTTTCAGCAGTCTCGAAAAAATACGAGCAAGGTTTCATTCGATTCGGAATAGCATGTAGATATTTTATGAAAACAATTTCCACTCGCGAAAATTGTGAAAGTTATAAATAATTTACTGAAAGAAAAAGGGAGAGATTTGTTTTTTAATTTATTTTGGAGATTAATTGGTTTTTCTTAGAAACCAATTAAAATTTTTGATATGTAAAGACAGATTCAAAAAGAGGAGGAAATTTCCTAAAAGAAAGTCCCTACTGCCAGAAGTGTAGGATCAATATTTATAATTTTTGCAGAGGGGTAAAAATACGGACGAAAACGGCTAATCTGGCTTGCGCAAAACACGCCTATTCAGGACACTTTAACAATAAACATTATTTACCCATATTAAAAACGAAAATTAAGAAATTTAAAAAACTTAGGCACTAACTGGATAGTTGAATGAAAAATAATTCGTAGGCAAAAAAATTTTATCTCAATTTTTCAATTAGTTATGCAATACTTAATTCATAATTTTTTGCTGCTTGAACATGAACTTTGCAAGTATGATAACTGCTAAACAATAGATCTGAGATTTTTTTTCTTTCTTGGAGCAAGTTTTGATAGGCTTCTGAATAGATTCCCGTAAATTTTTATTTTTCAGTTCTTTATTGATAATTTACCTAGTTGCAAAATAAAAAAAATTAATTAATCATAAATTTTTTTTTCAATTCTCCTATAAACAACGCATTTGTTTATAATTTTTCATACAATAGATGAAATTTAAAAAAAACAATTTTCATGTAGCTTCCGATGATAGAAAACGGATTTACTGAAATTATTAATAAAAATGTTTTTATTTTAACTACGTAAATTGCTACTAAAAAAAAACTGAAAAATTGAAATTTTCAAATCTTCTCAACAAGGATCTAATCTGAAGCCTTTCAAAAATAGCTCTAAGAAAGCAAAAAATCAGATCTATAGTTGAACACCCGTTGTCGGTCGAAGTTTTACTCCTCTGAGAAAATTATAAAAATTGATCCCATAGTTTCGGGAATCAGGACTTTATAATAGGAAATTTCCTCCTCTTTTCGAATATTTTTTAAGATATTAAAAATCTCAATTAGTTTTTGACTTATTCGCAGAAAACCAAACCCCTTTCATAACTTGATGATGAGTAATGGAATTGAACGTATCATGTACAGTTTGGTGCGCTTTTAAAGAAATTCTCTAGAGTAATTTCATGAATATGTCCGAAAAACAACCCAATTTGTCTTCTCTGCTAGATTATGAAGAATTTTGAAATTGAAATATATATAAATATATATATATATATATATATATATATTTATATAAATATATATATATATATAAAAATAAAAAATATATAATAATATAAATAATATATATATATATATAAATATATATAAATATATATATATATATAAATATATATATATATATATATATATATATATATATATATATATATATATATATATATATATATATATATATATATATATATATATATAATCTTTTGATAATTATTAGCAATAACAGGCTGGTTGAATCTTAAAAAACTCAATTTTATCAAAAAGTTGACGCCTCACCACGACATTCGAAATTGAAATTTCTTTGACATTTATTGATTTGAAAAAATTGAATAAACAGGGCTGCTTTGTATATGCTATTCAGTCTAATATTAATATTCAAAATTGTAATTATTAGATGGTAAGGGAAACCAAAGAAACCTTTACCTACGTAATGTTTGAAAATAATAATAATAGGGTACTATTTATCTAACAACGAAGAAATTAGTTATGGGAAAACATTAAAGAAGTGGAGTAGAATTATCGGTATAGTACGCTTATATGGAAGCAGCCGTTGACACGTGTTTCGGACTCTTTGGTCCTCATCAGAACGGCGTAGCTAAGTATTGGATTGAAAATTTGGAGATGAAAATAGTTTAATAAATAAAATCCTCTGTTATGGAAGAAAATCACTTATTTGTGGTTTATTGTTTGAACTCTCCGGTATGGGAGATTTGGTCAAACTTTGCCACGAAGGCGATTAATTCCATCCGAGAGATCTCAGAAAGAGTAAATTAATATTAAAAAAGAAAAATAATTTTTGATAAATATGTAACAAGTTAAGCAAAAAATATGGGTATAGTTCGTTTATATGGAAGTAGCCGTTTTTAATGAAATTTTTATAATAAAATCCTCTGTTATGGAAGAAAATCACTTATTTGTGGTTTATTGTTTGAACTCTCCGGTATGGGAGATTTGGTCAAACTTTGCCACGGAGGCGATTAATTCCATCCGAGAGATCTCAGAAAGAGTAAATTAACATTAAAAAAGAAAAATAGTTTTGGGAAATATTAAACAAGTAGAGCAAAAATTATCGGTATAGTTCGTTTATATGGAAGTAGCCGTTTTTAATGAAATTTTTTATTTATTTAGAATTTCAAATCTTTCAAAAAATGGGTACTTACAGTTTAAAAACTCTCAGCTTAAGTTTAGGATCATTGCCATATTTTCAGCTTGCAATATTTAATTATTTATTCGCATTGTTGTTGCCTGTGTTCTATTTTTTTAATCTTTTGATAATTATTAGCAATAACAGGCTGGTTGAATCTTAAAAAACTCAATTTTATCAAAAAGTTGACGCCTCACCAACGACAGTCGAAATGTGAAAATTTCTTTGACATTTATTGATTTGAAAAAATTGAATGAACAGGGCTGCTTTGTATATGCTATTCAGTCTAATATTAATATTCAAAATTGTAATTATTAGATGGTAAGGGAAACCAAAGAAACCTTTACCTACGTAATGTTTGAAAATAATAATAATAGGGTACTATTTATCTAACAACGAAGAAATTAGTTATGGGAAAACATTAAAGAAGTGGAGTAGAATTATCGGTATAGTACGCTTATATGGAAGCAGCCGTTGACACGTGTTTCGGACTCTTTGGTCCTCATCAGAACGGCGTAGCTAAGTATTGGATTGAAAATTTGTCAACGGCTGCTTCCATATAAGCGTACTATACCGATAATTCTACTCCACTTCTTTAATGTTTTCCCATAACTAATTTCTTCGTTGTTAGATAAATAGTACCCTATTATTATTATTTTCGAACATTACGTAGGTAAAGGTTTCTTTGGTTTCCCTTACCATCTAATAATTACAATTTTGAATATTAATATTAGACTGAATAGCATATACAAGGCAGCCCTGTTTATTCAATTTTTTCAAATCAATAAATGTCAAAGAAATTTCAATTTCGAATGTCGTGGTGAGGCGTCAACTTTTTGATAAAATTGAGTTTTTTAAGATTCGACCAGCCTGTTATTGCTAATAATTATCAAAAGATTAAAAATAGATCACAGGCAACAACAATTCGAATAAATAAATAAATATATATATATATATATATATATATATATATATATATATATATATATATATATATATATATATATAGGGTGTTTCTGAATTCATGCGAAAGATTTCAATAAGTGATTCTTTAGCAAAAATTAAAGGGGGTCTTTCATATAACATTTTGTTCAACGCCCTTTACCCTCCAAGTTACAGCCCTTTGAAATTAGGTAAAAAAAA